>CM040121.1:326960282-327263873 GCA_022559845.1 Amorphophallus konjac
ATTGGAAGAATCGGATGTATGTTTTTTTCCGTGCACAAGAATATGAAGTCTGGAGGGTCATTAGTAGAGGCGCATATGCGTTACCTGAAGATGAGGATGAGTGGGAAGAAGAAAATATTAAGAATTGTGTAGCCAATTTCAAAGCAATGAATATAATTCAATGTGCGATTCACCCAAATGAATACTCACGTATTTCTATGTGTGCTTCCGCGCAGGAGATGTGGAACAAGCTTCGATTAATATATGAAGGGACATCTGAAGTCAAGGAGATCAAGGCAAACTTATTGGTCCGTGATTATGAGTTGTTCATGATGAAGCCAGAAGAGTCTATTTCAGAGATGTTCACGAGGCTGATGGAGATCACAAATGGGTTGAAGGCCCTTGGCAAAGAATACACTAATCAAGATATTGTAAGGAAGGTACTGAGATCACTATCACCACAGTGGCATACAAAGGCCACCGTAATTGACGATTCGAAGGATCTCAGCACCTTAACTTTGAATGTGTTGATCGGCTCCCTGATGACGTACGAGATCAACATCAAAATGAGTGAGGAAGATCATAAGAAAAAGAAGGTGGCTACAACATTGGCATTGAAGACAAACCCACAAGAATCAGATGGAAGTGAGGAAGACTCGACAACCAACAGTGAAGATGAGGAGCTTGTTGCAATGATCACAAGAAGAGCGAGGAGATTTTTTAAGAGGACCAGAAGAGCTGGTGGTCAGTTCAAGAAGGCACAGAGGAAACCTATGTTCAAGAAAGGTGAAAACATCAAAAAGAATGAAGAGGTAATATGCTATGAATGTAAAAAACCAGGTCATATGCGGGGAGAGTGCCCCGAACTTCACAAGAAATTCAAAAAGGAAAAGTTCAAGAAACCTAAGGCTATGGTGGCGACTTGGAGTGATGAAGACGACGCCGATGACCAATTTGAACATGAGCTGGATGATCTTGTGCAAAATTTGTGTCTAATGGCAAATGAAGAAGACTCCAATGAGGTATGCTCTGAAACTGAGGCTCTCTCATGTGAACAATGGGAAATATCCTATGAAGCACTATATGAAAAATGTAAGAAGTTAAAGTCTGAAACCAAAATGCTAAAGAAAAAGGTTGAATAGAACATGCTCAATTAAGATTCATCTGAAAAAGGTGTTGAACCGACAACCAAAATTGAAACACTATCTTATGAAAATAAATTGCTAAGTTCTAAAGTCATTTTGTTTGAAGAAGAACTAGCATGCCTAAGAGAAGAACAACAAAATGATGAAAAGTCCATGAAACAAATTGAAGAAAATGAGAAGCTTTGGAAAACCATTGAGGAAGTGAATGTGAAAGTAAAAAGCTTGGAAGAGGATAAGATGGATGTTGAAAAAGCAAATGAGCTTCTAAAAAATGAAGTGGAAGATCTAAAAGAAACATTAGCAAAATTTGTCAAAGGGAAGCAAACTCTAGACACCATGTTAGGAATGAAAGTGAATTTCAGAAAGGAAGATCTAGGATATGATCCAAGCAACAAGAAAGCGTTTGAAAATAAGACTTATACTTCTTATGTGCATGTGAATGCTTCATCTTCATCATGTTCTTCGCACAAACAGAATGAACAACACATTCCTGTTCACAAACCCTTCATGAATGAAAGTAAGAAAAGGAATGCCAACAAGAAAATTGCTTCATGCTTCTATTGCGGAATGTATGGCCACACCATGTATACCTGTAGATTAATGTTGGCTGATGATGAAAGATTTGCAAGAAAATCAAAGTGGTTGAATAGATCAAGAACTTCTAACCATTATGGACCAAAGCAAGCTTGAGTACCAAAATCATAGAAGTTTTCCTGTCTTAATATTTTTGTAGGTCTGCATGAAGCCTCAAAGAAATAAATAGTACCCCGATAGTGGATGTTCACGACACATGTCTGGTAACAAAGAAATATTTGCAGACCTAAAAGAAAAGGATGGTGGTTTAGTTGCTTTTGGTGGCGAAGGCAAAGGAAAAATCATCGGCAAAGGTATGATTGGAAAGGATTCTATTCATAGTGTGGAAAATGTTTTGTTGGTTAAAGGTCTTAATCACAACTTACTGAGTATTAGTCAATTATGTGATAAAGGGTGCAATGTGATTTTTGACTCCACACACTGCACGGTTGTAAATAAAGATACACATGAAATAAAGTTCATAGGAGTTAGGCAAAACAATGTATACATTATAGACCTAGATGATACATCACACAATAATCTTGCTTAGTTGCAAATAATTCAGATAATAGTTGGTTGTGGCATCGCCGTCTTGGGCAAGCTAGTTTTAATGTTCTTACAGCTAGATCATTTCTAGACAGCTTTGTAAGAACATTAAAACTAGATCAGGATTGCCAAAGCTAAAGTTTGAAGCAAACAAGGTGTGTGAGGCGTGCAGTAAAGGGAAGGAAACCAAAACTTCTTTTAAAAATAAGAATGTTGTCACAACTACTAGGCCCCTTGAATTACTTCATATTGATTTGTTCGGACCTAGTAGAACTCACAGCCTAGGTGGAAAGCTATATGATTTTGTCATTGTACATGACTTCTTAAGGTTTTGCTGGGTTCACTTTTTGTCATATAAAAATGATGCATTGACTAAGTTTAATGGTTTTTGCAGGAAAGTTCAGAATGAGAAAGGATATTTTATCAAAATAGTACAAAGTTATCATGGTAAGGAGTTCGAAAATAATGAGTTTGATGAGTTCTGCAGGGAACAAGGGTACACGCACACATTTTCAGCACCCAGAACTCCAGAACAGAATGGGGTTGTTGAGAGGAAGAACAGAACCCTTGTTGAGATGGCTCGAACGATGCTCAATGAGAATAATTTACCGAGGTACTTTTGGGCAGAAGCCATTAACACGGCATGTTATATCATAAACCGAGCCATGGTAAGACCTCTCCCCAGAAAAACACCATATGAAGTTTTTAAAGGTAAAAATCCAAACATCTCTCATTTGAAACCATTTGGTTCTATTTGCTATATACTTAACAATGGGAAATCTGACTTGGGCAAGTTTGATGCAAAAAGTGATTGTGGAATTTTCCTTGGGTATTCAATCAGCTCGAGAGCTTATCGAGTTTATAGCTTGAGGACTCTTGTAGTAGAAGAAAGCCCACATGTCATTGTAGACGAGTCGTTCAATTGGAACATTAACAAGGATTCACCTGTGTAGGATGAAGATGAAGAGAACAGAGAAGTAAATGCACCAAAGGCCTCACAAGAATAGAACATTCAAGAAGAAAAATTGGAAAATGAAATTCAAGAAGATCAAACTGAGCAGCAACTACCAAGGCAGTGGACATTTGCAAGGAACCATCCAGCTGAGAATATAATTGGCAATGTTGAAGAAAGAGTTAGAACAAGATCCTCCTTCAGGGAAGTAGAGAACTCATATTACATAGCCCTTCTTTCTCAATTTCAGCCTCACACTATAGAGGATGCTTTGAAAGATAATTCATGGATCTTGGCTATGTAGAAAGAACTACACCAGTTCCAAAGGAACAAGGTGTGGTTCCTCGTGCCTCACCCTAGAGATCACTCTGTGATCGGAACTAAATGGGTTTTTCGGAACAAATTAAATGATCAAGGAGTGGTAACTACGAACAAAGCCAGCTGGCTCGTAGCCAAAGGCTATTGTCAAGAACTAGGAATTGACTTTGATGAGTCCTTTGCCCTAGTGGCAAGACTCGAAGCTGTGAGGATTTTTCTAGCATTTGCCTGTTTCAATAATATTAAATTATTTCAGATGGATGTTAAAAGCGCATTTTTAAATAGATATATTCAGGAGGACGTTTACGTGGAGCAGCCATCGGGGTTCGAGGATCAAGAATACTCGGACCATGTTTTCAAGCTAGAGAAAGCACTATATGGTCTAAAACAAGCACCTCACACATGGTATGATAGACTAAGTGTTTTTCTCATTCAAAGTGGGTTCAAACGAGGTAATGTCGATCAAACTCTTTTCACAAAAATGAATGGTAAGAAAATCTTGATTGTCCAAATTTATGTAGATGATATTATCTTTGGCTCCACTAATGAAGATCTTGGTGATGACTTTGCAAAATTGATGCAAAGCGAATTTGAAATGAGTCTTATGGGAGAGTTGACATTCTTTTTGGGACTGTAGGTTAAACAAATGGAGGATGGCCTCTTCATCAGTCAAAGAAAGTATGCACAGGAGGTTCTCAAGAAATTCAATCTCGGCACAGCTAAGTCGCAGCCAACTCCAATGTCCACATCACTTAAGCTAGACCAACCCGACAAAGGTAAATCAGTTAATCAAACACTCTTCAGAAGCATGATAGGATCCTTGCTATATTTGACAGCCAGTAGGTCAGACATTCAGTTTGCTATATGTTTATGTGCTAGATTTTAGTCAAATCTAAAAGAATCTCATATGTCGGCCGTGAAATGGATTTTCAGATATATCTCTGGTACTTGTGATTTGGGACTTTGGTTTCCCCGATGTTCTTGTTTTGATTTGCTTGCGTATTCCGATGCTGACTATGCGGGTTGTAAAGTGGATCATAAAAGCACAAGCGGGTATTGCCAGTTCCTTAGAGGTTGCATGGTCTCATGGGCCTCCAAGAAACAGAGTTCAATGACATTATCAACTGCCGAGGCCGAATATGTGGCCGTAGGTAGTTGTGTTGCCCAAGTGCTTTGGATCTAACAACAATTGGTTGATTTTGGCATTGATCTAAAAAACACTGCAATAATGTGTGATAACACATCTGCAATTAATCTATCAAAAAATCCTGTGCATCATTCTCGAACAAAACATATTGAGATAACACACCATTTTTTGAGGGACCATGTTAGCAGGGGTGATGTCGAAATAACATTTGTTGAAACGAACATTCAAATTGCCGACATCTTCACTAAGCCACTAAATGAAGAAAAATTCACATCTTTTAGAAGAGAGTTAGGAGTGTGTAGGGTTGGGTGTTAGTCTCTTGCATGCATAATAAATTCCTACTCCTTTGTGCATAAATTAGAGTCCCTAGTCATGAATTAGCTCTTTCTTGTCATATGCATTTAATTCATAAGCATATGGTTGTGTGGTATATCAAATGGTGTCATGTTGAAGGATGGGCTAAGTCCATGTGGAAGCCCTCACCATGTGTCGAGTGCTTTAACTCCACCACGTACCAACAATCAAGTTTGCATTAGATATTCCTCTTGACATGCATTTGCATCATGGTGCTTGAATTGCATAAAAGTGTGCTTGAATGAAATCACAAATTTGTGTGATGCATGATTTTCTATCTAGAAATATGAACCCTCATTTGTGCTTACTATGTCTATACAATTCTTGATAAATAATGTACTCAACTGGAGCAATTGAGTGAAAATCTGCTAGTTGGTTAAGTCGGATGGTAAATAATCGGATGATTGAAACGCCTTATGTCTTTGATCTAAACCCCCATTTGATTAACCCATACACTCATCAATCTTAATCCAAATCAATGAGGATTCAAGCCTTAAGCCTTGGCCTTCAATATCTATTGTTCAACTTGAAAAATCCATGGTACAGGGCAGAGTCGACTTTTGCTACTACTCCTATTGTTCGCGGGACAGAACAGGTGAGAAAAAGTGTCGACTCACAGAGTCGACACTTTCTGGTCGCATCTGATTTCATGAACCGGACAGCTGGGGTCCATTCCCGTTCGCACCCACTCAGCCCCAGCTTCCTTAAGACACCCTGTGCGTCCCCCTCTAAGCCCGTGCCGCCCCCATTTTAGCCCTAAAACCCTTCTTTGCCAGACCTCAACTCGTCCAGCCCCAAACGCGGACAACCTGCGGCACCCGCAACCCCCTTTCTTCTCCGAGCATCCAAGGCTTCTCCGTTCCAGCCGCCACCGTCTGGAGTCGTGCGTGGTTTCACTATAAGAAAATTGGCCTTTACCTACGTTTCCTTGCCACGCTTTCAAAACGTGGCGCTTGCTCGCGTGACTATAGGTTATACTTACGTTTCAATAAAACGTAGGTATAGATTGACCTATTCCTACGCTTTAGAAGCGTAGGAATAATCCAAGAGAAGTGTATGTAAAAGTCACCTATAGACACATATATAAAAGGATATACCTACGTTTCTGGAAATGTAAGTATTACCTTTTGCCACGTAATAAAAAAAACGTATGAATAAGGATTAACATCAATTTTTAATAAACGTAGGAAAATACTTTAACGTCGATTAATAAAAAATGTAGGAATAGGTTTCCTTTTTTTAAAAAAATCATATTAGTATATGTGCTCTCATCACCTATAATAGTGCATCCATTTATATCTTCACATTCATGAATTGTATCACTCACAACCATATTAATCCACATAATTCTCATTCACACCTATTTACAAATCTCATTCCTCGAAGATAATTGAGGAACATACATTTATGTGATTAAATCTTAAAGACATTCATTCAAAATAATAATAAACTCATAGTACATCTAAAGCAACTTTATAAATATCCATAAATGAAGAACAAAGTAATCTACATCCATCTCAAATGTATATAGGAATGAAGCCAATACAGCTAAGGACAATGATTCATATAACTGGCCAGCAAATAGTAGTCCTGCCTTCTTGTCCAAAGTCAGGGATTGACCTTGAAGCCCTAGATATGGCAAGACAGATGCTTCTGCCAGACCTATCAGGACAAAACTGCCTGAACAAACTTCAGTAAATTTTGGTAAAAGATAATCTCTACATAAAGCAATCATGCAAATATAATCTAAGAGAAATGAGTATTACCCAAGAATGTGCCTGATAAGTCACTACAGTGAATTGAAAAACATGCATATATAAGACTAGAAAGAACAGTAGTTCAACTTCAAAGATATCTGAAGAACAAGAAAGAATAAAGAAAAAAATAAAAGAGCATCACTAAAGAATTCTAGCTAGTGATGTTAAGTCTGCTGCCATAGTGATGTTAAGCCTGCTGAATTAATATACTAGGAGGTAGACCTCAGCTAACTTGTGAAGTGCTGTTGCTGAGTTGTTGCTGCACATCTCAGCTGACTTGGACAGAATTCAGCTGACCTTCTTCAGCTAAAGAGCTTTTGTGCTGGCTTCATGTGGTTGCAAGACTTTGAAGTCTGCTGACTTCTTACATACTATGACTGTGTATGGTGAACTGCCACTACACTAAGTGCTCTTGAGCTACTAGCTTGCTCATGCCAGCATAAGGTACTGTTGACCTTAGTGCACAAAGTCATATAGCTGCTTCCTTTGTGTAAACTCTATAATACAGACTATGTACAATAAAATGCCATGTAACTATTTCTAGGAAACAAAGGAGTGCATGGCCCAAGTGCCTAACTTTAGATTGCATCTCATAATAATCAATACTTTAAGCAGGTTAATCCAAAAAAAATCGACAATAAATAGGCAGCTGCAATGCACAAGATTTGATAACTAATGAATGAGATACTTTCACTAGAAGAAGTGCGATCATTGCTCGGATATATGAGCCAAACTACCCTAGTTTTTCTCCATCTGTCCAATCACCTAGTATGTGGGGAATTGAAAGGTCCAAGCAGGAAGGCGACAAGGATTTGAAGCCAAACACAATGTTCAAAGGAAGTGAATAACGGCTAAAAATCAACATTTTTTTGCAATGACGAAAAGGACACAAAGAATGGACAAGAAAAAAAATTGCAAAGCATAGAGATCTAAAAAATGATCATGAAGGCATTTTGACAAATGTGCTAAAATGTCATTCATATGCATAAGTACCACTAAGAATTGTTCCAAATGCATCAAGCACTTGTCTCTCAGATCGCATGCATTTCGAATTTTGCATTTTTAGATAATTCTAATCATTCATGTTCGTGTGTTAGGAAGTTTTTCTGAAGCAACATCCAAAAGTGTGCATACAAGGAAGTGTTTCATGTCATTTATGTTCAAAAAACTATTGGGAGAAACCATAAAAATCTAGGAGATAAAGTTTTCTCTTCAAATTTTTATTTAGTTTTTCCACTGTCTTCCACCCCTTTCATAAATACGAACATGTCCCAGCGTTAGTGAAGCATTCATTTCTTTCTTTCTTTTGGAAACCCACACAACCCATCCTTCGCCATTGTCAGCCCTTGACTAGTCAGTAACAACCTCTGCTACTCAAGGAGAATTTTGTGCCCATGCCAATTTAGTTTCCATGTATTTAAATATGGGTTTTTTGCATATTAGTCCCTACAAACTTAGTGAATTACCTATTAGTCCCTCAAATCTGATTATTATCTTAAAAGTCCCTATAATTTTTAACATTTTACAAATGAATCCCTGTAGTTTGTTACCGTCCACAGAAAAGAATATTCCGTAGAATATTCCATCAAATGTGTGTAAAAAGTCTAAAATACCCTTGTTGAACGTTAACTCTCTCTCTCTCTCTCTCTCTCTCTCTCTCTCTCTCTCTCTCTCTCTCTCTCTCTCTCTCTCTCACACACACACACACACACACACACACACAGAGGGAGGTCGAGGGAGAGGGGATCGGAGGAGGTCCAAGGAGAGGGGATCGGAGGGGAGCCCTCCGATTCCCTTGTCCCCCTCCGGCCGCCCTCCCCCTCCCCCTCCGTCTCACTCTCTTTCTCTCTAACCCTCACACCCACACACTCACCCCTCGCCGCTGTCGCCTCCTTCTCCACACCCTTTACTCCTCTCTCCCCCTCACACTGTAAACACACACACGTTGCACCGCCCTCCTGCGGAGTCGACCTCCCCTCCTGTGGAGTCGACCTCCCCTCCGGCTGAGGTTCATGGCGATCCGCGATTGGAGGGGGGTCCGAGGCGGAGGGAGAGGGGACCGGAGGGAGAGGGAGGAGGGGGACTGGAGGGGGGGAGGGGGACCGAAGGTGGAGGGGGATGAGAGGGGGATGTGTCACCAGATATACATTATTTATCATGGTTGATCTTCTGGGACGTGGAGGTAATCTGGGTGAAGCCCAAAATTTTATACGAAATATGACGTTCGCACCAGATGTGCCTTGCCCAGTGCATGCAGACTTCACAAGAATGTCAAATTGGGAGAAGAAATATCAAGAAGTTCTGATGCATATTTCACTGTCAACCACACATCCCTCGTTCACTGTCAGCACAAGACGGTGCTTCCTCCCCAGAAGTTCTGATGCATATTTCACATCGCCCACAGCAAGGGCCTGGCGAACCCGAGTCGAAGATACCCACTCCCGGAAGGCCACTGGGAGCAGAACCTGAAGCCGATGGACGAACGCCAACCGTAGAGGAATCGGACGCACCAAGAAACAGAGCACCGTTTCTTGGGTGCGTCCCATCGAGGGGGGGGTATGTGGCAAGCACATGGGCATCCAGAGAGGACGCGGCCGCGTCATCAGTCAACGAACGGGGGCAGTCAACGCCTTGGGAAGCCGCAGTGGAGTCTCCCGCCAACAGTGGCGTGCCCGAGTGGAGAACAACGTGTCGAGTGGGAGAGCAGGGCGGCACCTCCGCAGGGAGCACCTCGTCACCGGTGAGACACAAGGATGGAGGCGGCCCAACTAGGGCGGGGCGGAGGGGTACCAGCAAGGCATGACGGTGCCGATGTTAGAGTGTGGAGTCAGAACTCTTTTGTTCGTGCGCCTCTGCACGGGATCACACTCTACCTCAGGAGCGCATCCACTGCTCCAGGGGAGCATTCACAGCATCAGGGAAGCATGGCGAGCTTATGCCATCTTCAGGGGAGCATTCGCTGCTCCAAGGGAGCAATCGCTGCCCCAAGGGAGCATCCACTGCTCCAGGGGAGCATCCTCAGCTCAGGGGAGCATGGCGAGCATATCGCATCTCCAGGGGAGCATTCGCTGCTCCAGGGGAGCATATGCTGTCTGGGTTCTAGCAGGGAAGCACATGCTGTCTCTGGTGGGCATTCATTGCCTCAGGAGAGCATCACTGTCGTCAGGGAAGCACATGCTGTCTCTGGTGGGTATTCATTCTCCCAACCAAATACTTCTGCCATGCTTGCAAATGAAAGAAGGAAAGGAGTCCCTGCCTTTGATGCTTGTACAGCAAGTTCTAGATGACCTATATGAAGGGCATCAAACTTTCCCAAGGCAACAATACCTCCAGTTACACATTCTTGGTCTGGACCACAGTCTGTTAGCAATTTATCCTTTACCAGTTCAGCATTACCCAATCCTGGACCTTGTTGTTCACATGACCTGAAAATCTCCTTAGAAAGGTGATATCCTTTCAGTGAATTGTGTGTGACCGTGTAACCTTTTCTTTCAAACAACCATACATCCTGACGATGTCCTAAAAAAATATGTCCTTACAGGTGCACAAACTCTGAATGGCTGACATCAGGGCCGCCAATTCGTTCGCAACATGAGCTCCAGCGGGGTGGATCTCTCGAGGTTGAGGATGAAGAAGGGTCCGACTGGGCACTGTGCGTGCCTGGTTGACGCTAATGGTAACTGTTGGGGATATGGAGTACCCAGACGAGGAGGACAACCAGCAGAGGAGGAAGAAGAAAGGAGAGAAGAGAAATCACACAAGAACACACAGGGATTTTTTACGTGGTTCGGAGGCAAGATGCCTTCCTACGTCCACGGCCGCAGCAGGATTCCACTAACATAATCACAGACTTGAGTTACAATACAATGAGAGAGCCCACCCTTTTATACCAGGAGATTAGGGGGTCATTAATCAGGGCATTAAGGACAATAATACCCCTGATAAACAGAAACCCTCTTCCGGGATACATTAGACGCGCATGCTCGCCTGTCCCACCGGATGCTCTCCTGGGACCGAGTATGCCCTTCAGCGACTGCAGATGCTCCCCTAGCATCAGTCAGGTTAATGCATTGCCAGAACCAGGTCGACACTTCTTCATGCAGGTCGACTTGCCTTGAGCCCGCAATGCATGCTCTCTTGATGCCAGTGATGCTCTCCTGAGGCAATGAATACCCTCCAGAGACAGCATATGCTCCCCTGGAGCAGTGATTGCTCCCCTGGCACTGAAGGATGCTCCCCTGGGGCATAAGGATGCTCCCCTGGAGACAGAAGGATGCTCCCTTGGAGACAGCATGTGCTCGCCATGCTCACCTGACGCTGAGAATGCTCCCCTGAAGCAGCGATTGCTCCCCTCGAGAAGTGGATGCTCCCCTGGAGATAGCATGTGCTCGCCATGCTCCCCTGAAGCAGCGATTGCTCCCCTGGAGCAGTGGATGCTCCCTTGAGTCAGAGAGTGATCCCGTGCAGAGGCGCATGATGAAGAGTTCTGACTCCACACTCTAACAGTAACCGCACCAAGCGGCCTTGTCTCTCCCACGCAGTTAAGCTTCAGGCCCATCAGTTGAGGAGAGAGGACTTTTAGTGAAGTGTCGACCTCACTACCATGAAGTGTCGACCTCTTGATGCATAACAGAAGCTATGTGCCAGCAGACTTCAACTGAAGTGTCAACACTCTAAGGGTGAAGTGTCGACCTCTTGATGCCCTCCCAAACTTCTCTATAATTCACTTTTTGTTTTGTTCTAACAAGTAATAACAATGGTGTGTATCCGTGTGCTATTATTTACAACAGCAAACCAAAACCTCTGTGAAGGGCATCCTCATAGTTGTGTCACCAGAGCCCTCTGCACAGTAAAATTCTTAATATGCAGAAGTTTGAATGAATCAATCAATGGAGTTCACGAGATCTTCTCTCTGGAGGATTCGTTGATGACCGAGGTAGTAAGAGAGAGCCCATCAAGCAGGTCACTGTCACTGTCCATCTGCAACTCCTTGAACATGGCCATCACCTGGATCATGGTGGGTCGTCGGAGGGGCCTATCGTCCAGGCACTCGCAGGCGATCTTGAGGTACCGGTACAGCTCGGCCTCGCCGGACTTGGTCCCCGTTAGCTCCGAGTCGAAGATCTCGGTGCTCTGATTCTCCTTCACCATCTGCCAAGCGCTGGTATGAACCGCCAGGAAGGTGGAGGATATGTCCCCCAGAAGCCTGAACCAGCTCTAGCGGCTGCTCAACGGCACGCCCCGGCCATCCCCGAGCAACGGCATCTGCGGCCGGTGGCGGGAGCTCCACGGTGCCAGGGACTGGTCGGGCCTGCTCGACCCGCTGGATGAGGACCTCCGCCGGGAGATCGTACGCTACGGGGAGTTCGTCCAGACATCCTATCATGCCTTCCACTCCAACCCGGCGAAGTAGCCCTCCGACCGCCGCCAGGTCGGCCTCCCGGACTGGTCCTACCACGTCACCCACTACCTCTACGCCACCTCCTCCATCGAGATGCCCTGGCTGGTCAACAGCGTCGCGCCGTGGATGAGGCAGAGAACAAGCTGGGTGGGGTAGGGAGGGAGGCCAGACGGGGAGGGGGGAGGTCGCAGAGGAGGGGGGAGGGAGGCCGGAGGGCTGGGGAGGGGGGAGGTCGCAGGGGAGGCCGGAGGGGGAGAAGGAGGTCGAAGGGCCGGGGAGGGGGGAGGTCGCAGGGGAGGCCGGAGGGGGACCGGATGGGGAGGGGGAGGGGAGGAGGAGGGGGGAGGTCACAGGGGAGGCCGGAGGGGGAGGAGGAGGCCGGAGGGCCAGGGAGGGGGAGGGAGGCCGGAGGGAGACAAGGAGGGGTAGGTGAATCAGTTGCTCCCTCTCTCTGTCTCTCTCTCACACACTCACAGTTAACTAGGGGTAAGTTAGTATTTTCCTTTCCCTGGGTATAAGGTAACTATAGTTTAGTTAACTGAATGAACGGCAGGGACTTAAACGTGTAACGATTAAGATTATAAGGACTATTAAAACAATAGTGAGATTTGAGGGACTAAAATATAATTCGTCATGTTTGTAGGGACTAATATGCAAAAAACCCTTTAAATATAATCAAGACTGCATAACTTTGATTTTATAGGACAATTAGCAACATCAAGAATCTGCAAGCAGAGAGAGGTACACTCATCATGTATTTTACCTGAAATAATTTAAAATGTTTGGCAGCTCTTAAGACATCAAGAGATGTTGGTGAGTTCCCCAAGACTAATGGCAAATGTTCCTCTGTGATTTTCTCAATTTCTTCTATTTTGTAAGGTGCCTCATTTAAAAATACTGGGAAAACAATGTCAAAACAAAAGAGATGAAAGAGCTTCGTAAAGCAATACATATTAGATATATTGCATTGGTGTCACCAAATAAATGGTTCCATCACGCTATAAAGTACCCAAAGTTAATACATATGCCTCAAAATCTAATTATGATGACTGAAGTTAAATGGTTTCAGAAAGTAAACAGTGCCCAATGTCAGACATGAGGCTTGATCTCTAATTTTGACAAAAAAGGCTTGTAAGGATGGACATGGCACACTTCTCCTTGGTAAGAGTACCTTGAATGTCCAAAAATTTTCAAGGGTAGCCATAAATCATGGTGAAGATAGGCTTTCTCCTGATGCTACAGGACAACACAATAAAGACACAGAATGTTCCAATGACACATGTAGTGTAACCAATTTGTTATTAAGTTATGCATCTAAATTCCTTCCACAGACTTCCTTACCAATCATAAAGGTGTTTTAATTCTAAAATAAAAACAATTCAAACAAACATAAAACAAAAGAAAACAAAATTCACACTGACGGCTTTATGTAGATATATTATTAAGATTATTAAGATTGTCCAAGCATAATGAGAAATAATTCATGCAATCCGGCGGTTGTAACTTGAAAAGAGCCATACCTTGACAGCAACAAGAGGATTTGATGATCCATGGTTGCTAGCAAATGAAATACACAATCGTTCAACATCAGAGAGTGTTTTCACTTTGGTCATTGCTTCTTTTGGTTTCATGCCTAGCTTTATGCCCAGTACAATCTGCAAAGAGTTTCAGATGCCACATCAGTGACATGGCGAAGATGGGGGGGGGCGAAACCAAGATAGAGCGCTAAAGGGACATTTCAAGGTTAGCCAAAAAATATCATATCCTGAGGGGGGGAACATTTTTTCAACAGTTCAGTGATAAGGTTTAAATCTTTGCCATAAGCATCAGCCGATGTTCCTACTTTTGCCAATGCAATTCATCCTTCAAAAGTACAGTAGTTCAATAATAACCCAAATATATCAGTTATTATTTCCCAGAGATCTCTTTACTTCATGTCAAATTCTGGCAAATTTGGGAGCTAGCGCGTGGAAGTATTCCTCAGATGTTGTGGTTCAGGTGGCCTGTAGGAACACCTTGGAAAAAGGTGATAATATCATATGCAGACTCTTGGTATCATCCAACTCTGAGATACCACAATGATGGTGGTTATTTAATAGACCAGTAACAAGGCACTAATTATTTTTGAGCTAAACTGATAACGAAGAAGAAAAATATCTCAGTAGCAGTTAACCATCAGATTACCATGTTTCTTTTGCTATACAATTCATGAAGTTAACCATCAGATTACCAAGTTTCTTTTGCTATACAATTCATGAAGTTTCCATAGAGAGCAGCATATCCATAATGTAGAAGCGTACACCATGACAATAAATAAGTCATGACAGCAAACAACTAAAGATATGAAATATAAAAATATACTCGGAATATAATTTGCTTTTGTGACATTTTTTTTTGCTCAATACAAGTCAAGGAAATCCTAGAGAAACAAAATGGAATTTTTTCTCAAATAAACTAGATAATTTCAAATATTTGACTTCCATACTAAATTTTGAAAAAAGACATGGGAAAAGAATATTGTATGCCCCTTGATTACCCTACTAACAGTATTCATATCATAAATAACTGGAAATAGCATATTCCCATAAGAAAATGACTACTGGGGAAGAATCAGCAAAGCATTCCAAAACAATTCAAATTAATCTAAATAGAAAAAGGAAGCACTAAAGGCACTCAACTCTATCAGCAACACAGGAGCAAGTGGGAATGGCCAATCAAATCTCCTGTTCCCATGATAGCATCCCACTGCAGAAAAATGGTGAAGCATAAGAAGAGGAGAGAAGAGGAGGGAGCAAAAATGGTAGAAATCATTTATCACACATCCACAGAAACAAAAACCAAAAGAAAGGGATCCAAAGGCATGAGAAATAAATTTCATTTATATTGGCAATTGATACCGATTACATGTTTCGTACGAAGGGATTTTTCAAGAGTAAAATGACACTATAGAGGCATATTCCCAACTCTTTTTTGATATTCAGTGAATGGGAGGATTCAACCCATTAAAGTGCACTTGCAATAGAGGGCTCCCTGGTGTCTGGTCATGCATTCTCAATTGACCTAACTAATTAATCGCAGTTGAGATAACATCAGACAACATCACCTGATCCAACCTAAAAACATGTGCATAACATGAACCATTTATTCCCCACAATAATTACCCTTAGAGTCAAGGGTGACTGCAAGACTTGGTATGATCCAACTCGAGGCAATTGTAGTCAAGCATGTGTTCACCTAGACCCACTGGAAATATCAACCTGAACCAACAAGACAAAGCATATGTCATAGAAATATGAGAATTGTCGCCATCAATGATAAGAAAAAGTGGCCTTCGTGTGAATAGAATCAAATCCGAAGGATATAGGTAGTTCAAACTTGAGATCAAGAAGTTATCCCAAGAAAATTTAGAAAAACAAACAAAAAGAGGTAATCACGCAACATCAATTCTCTGCAAAAAAGGACAAGAATACAAGACATACTCAAACTTAAAGTTGCAAAAGCTACAAAACATAGTATTTTAAAACTTTTAGGACCTACGGTCAAGAAAAAAGTAGAAAGGTGATAAATATTTAGCTACTCACCACTGTTAGCTCACGAACCAAAGCAGAGACCAGACCCACAAGAGTTGTCTGGATTTCCATTGATAAAGGGATCATGAGAAGATGACTTGTCACGTTGTGTGAGAGTTCTGGGAAACAACATTAACATTTGTCAACTAACTTTAAGATCCACAATTATCTTTCTGGGAACCAGTAGTTTGGTCACACTCCCCTGCGAAATTTGTGCCATTGATCATGGATGTTTTCACGGGCAAACTAGAAATCTGTAACTGTGGGAAAGCTATGGAAGACAACCTGATGCAGATAATTTTTGTCAATTAGTCCAGATGCTCCACTTTGGTCACTAAATGTACCATTTTCAGTTGACTCTGTTGCATGCATTCGATAAAAGGCTCCACTTGGTTCCCATTCCAGACAATGCAGCATTCTAAACGTATCCAGGGTGAGCTTCGTGAACTTCACCTGAAAGTTTAGTGACCATCCATGAAAAGGCATTACCTAGGAGTTCCAATTACTGTCAGACCTGCACATCAAAAAGTTATCCATCATGGAGAAAGATGGTAGCAAACCTCATTCCGATGGTAGCTTGGCAATACGGCCTATTGCAGCCTCAGAGCCCTCTTTGCTTGAAATCGAGCAATATATGAATGGGATGATGGATGTGAAGCAAATAACAAACTGTACCGCAAAGGCCTGCTATTTGTAACTGTTACATCAGATTTCAAAAATCGGACAATTTCTTGAAGCACTTGCCTCCATTCCTTGAAGTTGGTCTCTTGGCAAGGAGACGAAAAATGATGTTATTACAAAATTTGTGATCAATAGGTAGAAAAAAACAAAAAGTCTATGCTTAACAATAGTAGACATCAAGAATGAAAATAACAAGTATGATATAAGATTTTTTTTAAATAAAATAAAACTGTGTAGTTAGTGATGAATGGTCCTCTATTCTTAATTCTTCTAAAACTAGATTAGAGGTCAAAACATTCAACTCAGATGACAAGATGATGACTGATAATTAGCAAGCAAATTCACATAGTTTATAGCAAAAGATATACAAAATTTCATGACTAAAGGAGAAAAATGCTTAAACTGAATAGGCATGAAAATATTTAAGCTTCGGAGAGGGGACAAAGATCATAACACTTTTAATTCAACAACATGGAAAGAAACTGGAGGTTCAACACAACATAATTTTGGCTCTCTACCATATTTTCATACAAGTAACTGCATATTCAAATGATAAGCTTCACATATTGAAAACCAACTAAGCATCACTTTACAACTCAAACTATGCCATAATAAAGTGTACATTAGATGCCCATATGCAAAGATAACACTGATACTATATATGGTTCCCATTCCCAAAATCACCTTATCCTCCCTCCATAAAACCCCTCAGGCTATTCTTATCTAGCTTTCTCCCTCATACTTCCCCAAATTTCTGTGAGACATCATTGTCCAACTTCTACTTTCTTATGACAAAACCTCTCAATGTTTTGTCAACAACAGTCATGAGAAATAATGGAAGCATCCATCACAAGGAGTGTTATCTTCTTTTCTTGCGCATTCATTAATACATAACGCAGGTTTCATTGCATTACCAATTGACAGTACCATGTGTTGTGTATGTGATTTTGATGATTACAAAATGACCTTGTTGCTTGGCCTTTTGCTTGAATGGTTCTCCATGTTTTCATGTGCTTGAAATACTCATACAAGACTTCATGAGAATTGGTTCTATATTGGTCACGCATACCATGAATGCTTGGTCTTGTGAACAATGCACTAAAAACTTGATTGAGGATGCTTTGTATCGAATGAGAATGTATTTGTGAAATATGCTTTAAAGAGTGCATATGCCTTGTACTCAATGAGAATTAATGACAAAACATGTTTGCATGGTTGGATATTTACAAATGTGTGTGATGCATGTGATGCATGCGATTTGAAGATTCTATGTTTATGATAATGCTCCTCGTGAAAATAATGCTTCATGAATGTTTGTTTCTATCAACAAGAATGCCATTTGAATGAATGAGTTCCCATGCTTTTCTATATGCTTTGCATGTGGCATGATTGTTAATATTTGGGTATTGAAGCATTTTGATGATTGAAATTATGAAAGATACATGAAAGTGTTTGAACGGTTAAGCTCACATGCTTTAATATTTGGTTGATTGAGAGAGTCATGTTCATCATATCAAAACCTTGTCATTTGGTGGAATGTATTTTTGTTGATTGATTTGAGAAGCCAAATACATGTTTGAATTAGTTCAATGATATATTTTGATGAGAACAAGTTCTATGTGTTAATGCTTGATTGCATGGTTGTGGAGAGTTGAATATGAGCCTCATCATGTTTCTAGTATATTTCATTGAGCTTCATTTGAAATGAGTGAAAGAACTTCTAGAAGTTGGATTGTGTGAAAATAGCTTGATTGGGTTTTTCATGAAAGCATAACAACTTCAAATCCTTATTTTTGACTATACAAGTTGGTGTGCGTGGCTTGGTTGAAATGCTAACTTGATAGATTCTTATTTTGAACTCACATTTTCACTCTTGAGATCATGGCCTTTGAGATGATAATGTTTCGGGTTCATTTGAATGCCATTATGTTCATATTCATTCTAGAAAAGCCAGTTTCAAGAGATAAGTTCATTTGATTTTTAAATACAAACTAATTTGGTTTTTCTATGGTTATGCAGGTTCAAATCATTAGAATTAATCATCCAGAATCAAGGGACTTTGGTCATATTTATTCCATTGGTTTTGCATAGCTTAAAGGGGCTAAAAATGGTTTTTTCCATCACTTACCTGCAAGGGTCAACCCCATGGGTCGACCCTCAGTGTTTCTGTTCAAGACAGAAACTAGTTTTTGAACCCTGCTTGCAGGGGTCGACCCCTAGGATCGACCCCTGTGGTCTGGGTGGGTTTTTTGTTGTTTGTCCGCCTCTGTAATCCCGAGGGTCGACCCTTCTGGAATGGGATTTCCGGGAGAGTTTAAAACTTTATGAAAACCTCTCTAAACATTACCATACTACCCCCCATTAGTTCCTATTGTTATTAGGGGGTTTCTAACATGTATTGGGAGGGTTATATGTGTCTTTTATCCAGTCCTCTATATAAATGAATGTGAACTCCGAATTTGTGAGAGGAAGAACCCTAATGCTCATTTGTTCCTTCTTGTAGGTGAAGAAAAGGGGGAAAATGAGGTGGAGCTCTTGCAAGGGGGATTTCATCTACATCCTTGAAGATTTGAAGCTTGTGATAGAAGAGGAAAGGGAGCGGCTCGAGGAGAGGAATGCGAGGACGCCGAAATCGCGGCCATCCGACAACGGGCCAAGAAGAGCCGGAGTCTTTCTTGAAGGGGGAGCTTCATTCATGCTTTATCTTCTTTGATTCAGTCTCTAGAGTTTGTTTGGGACTCATTGCATCTATTTGTCTTCGCTTCTTAAATTTTTGGAAAGATATGTTGTGTGGGGGTTCGGAGAAAGGGTTCTCCGAGTGTTTATTTTGACGCGTGTGGGTCGGTTTGTGCGGAGGATATCCATGTGTGTACTTGGGGTTCATTTGGGGTGTGTTCCCCGTGTGTGGTTGGGGGTTTACTCCCGTGTGATTGTATAGGCTTCGTCCTTCGTGTGTGTGTTAGAGCTTGGCTCCGTGTGTGTGGGGGGATTTATCCCCGGGCTATTTTATACAGTAGTGAAGCCTCACCGATTTGGTGAGAGGTGGACGTAGGGAGCCCGTCGTGGTCTCAAACCACCTTAAAAATCCCCGTGCGTTGTGGTTTGCCTTGTGGTTTGTGTTGTGGTGGTTTGCTTTATTGTTCAAATCTATTTATCTGTTTAAGTGAGTACGGTTAGATTGAGAGAATCAAGTTTCTTCTAATTAGTTTAAATTACTCATTCCTTAATCTTGTTAATCCTACTAATTCCGCTGCGAGTAGGTTCGTGTTTTCAATTGGACATAATTTTAGTAGAGGGTTCTATTCACCCCCCCTTTAGAACCTTGTTCCTACACTACGGGACCCAACAATTGATATCAGAGCGAGGTTCTATTGTCCCTAGATCTAACGATCTACAGAGTGATCCTAGTGCATTGTCAATCATGAATTTTTCTGTTGATCAAATCTCTATGAATTGCTTTCCTATTTTTGATGGTCATGATTATATTTCTTGGAGAAATACTATGTGTGTTTATCTTGGTTTGCATGAGCCTAATGTTTGGAATGTCATATGTGAAGGTCCATACAAGCTTCCTACTGAACATAACAAATGGGATGATATGCATGTCAAGAAAAATACAATGAATCTTACAGCATTGAATTTTCTCTTGAATGCGATTGAGTCTAATATATTTTCATAAATTCCCTTGTGTAGGTCGACAAGAGACCTTTGGGACGAATTGGCACGGAAGTATGAAGAAGAAGTAATGGATCCATGCTTAATGGCTCATGGTGACGAAAATTTAAATGAGGTAAATTCTAACTCCGACTCTGATGAAGACGAAATGTCATTTGAAGAACTTCTTGATGCTTATGAGGAGTTGTCAAGTAGATATAAGAAAATCAAATCTGAAAATAAAATTCTGAAAAAGAAAACTAGTGAGAATGTGCATGCTAGTGTTTCTTGTGAAAAATGCATTGAGTTAGAATCAAAAATTAAAAATCTAGAAAATGAACTTCTAGAATCCAAAGTTGAATTATTTTCAGATGAAATGTCTTATATGAATGAAGAGCTTGAAATGTTCAGAAAATCTAATACTGCTCTTGAAATTGAAAATGATTCCCATGATTTGCTTGATCAGAACAAACTCTTGTTGTCTAAGATTTCATTGCTTGAAGAAACTAAAAAATGTCTTAGAAACAAGTTGGATTCCTTATCTGACGATGATAGAATGCTAGAAAAACTTTTTGATTCTGAAATTGATAGCAAGAGCGTCATGTTTGAAAATGAGGAACTTAAAAAGAAAAATTATGCCATGCTAATTGAGAATGCTTTGCTTGAAGGTAGATTGAACAGTTTTAATAAAAGTGAAAAAGAAAATGCGTTGTTAAAATCTGAAAATGAAAAGTTAAAATAATTAAACAACGCCATGTCTGAAAGACTGTTCATTCTTGAAAAAGAAAAATCCGTTAATTTCAAATTACATGAAGATGAATGTGAAAAAGTGCATATGCTAGAACAAGAAATTGAGAGCTATAAAATTACAAATAGAGTATTGAATGAGAGCATTGTTTGCAGTGAACAGGAGATAACAAGCTATGAATTGCACATTACATCCCTTGAATCTAACATTGTAGACTTAAATACATCATTGTCTAAATTTGTCAAAGGGAATGAGAACTTAGATAAAATGCTAGGTGTTAAGGTCAACTTTCAAAAAGAGGGTCTTGGATATTCTCCAATCAAAAAATAATCTTTTGAATCTAAATTAAAAACCTCTTTTGTTCATACATCCGACACTCCTAGCACTTCCAAAGCACCTCCTCCCATTTCTCAAATCAAAAATTCTGAAAATAATTTCATGAAAAAGAAAAATATCAACACTAAGCCTTTCATGTCAAATAGATTTCAAAAATCAAAATCGAATGTTGAATGTTTCTATTGTGGTATGTTTAGACATGTGATGGATGATTATGTTGTCATGAAAGAGGATGACAAATTTGTATGCAAAAAGAAAAATACTTTCAAATCACAAAGAAATGTTTCTTGTTTCTATTGTCATAAACTTGGGCATGTAATGGATAATTACTTTGTGAAATAAAATGATGATTATTGTGCCATGAATGCTAAGTTTGATTTTCAAAGAAAATTCAGTGACAAACATGCCTTTCGTGCTCAAAGGTTTTCATCTAACAAGGGAAAATTCTTTTGAAAAACTTATGCTAATAATGAAAAATCATTTGTTAGAACTACTTCTCCTTGTTGCTATCATTGTGGGAAGTACGGGCATGTTATGAAAGAATGTTGATTTCTGAAAATTAATAATTTTCATGTTTCTAAAATGAATGTTAGGTTTAATTTTGTTAGACCTAGATCTTTTGGAAATAGGAGATGGAAAACTTTTGAAAATGCCTTTGCTCTTAAAAGAAAATCCATTGCTAAAAATGCCATCCCTCAATGCTTTTATTGTGGAAACCATAGACATGTCATTGAGGATTGCAGGATCATGAAGGATGATGATATGGTGGCAATGAAAAAGTCAAAGAAAATATTTGGAAGAAATGCTACTAACATCCAAGGACCCAAGAAGGCTTGGGTGTCAAAATCTGACAAATGAGTCGATTATTGTGAAGGTGTGCCTTGAGATAAATAAGGAATGAAAGGGGTTCCAATAAAATAGAACAAGGCACACTCATAAGATAAAACCCTAACTTGGCCTTTTTATTGTTAAACTTGATGATTATGATGTTTGGTATGTTATTCTGTTATAGTTTTTATATCATGTTTGAATTAAAATTCTTCACAAGCCATACAAGCTTTTTTTGAATGAATGTTTGGTATATCAAATGGTGATATGTGAAATGACAGATCAAGTCTATCAGGAAGCTATCACTATGTGTGAGGTGATCTTAGGATCAATATCCTCCACCTTGTACCAAAATTCAGAAATTGAATTATTTGGCTAATATGGAAACATGTCTTTTTGAATAAAATCAATTTACCTTGATTTGCATGTGCTTTCAATTTGAACTTGAAAATCTTTCTTGTTTCAAGAAGGCAAAATCTCTAAAAATCTATTTTTGAACAACTTCTGAAAATAATTAGGTTGCATTGTTTGATTTTGATCATTTTTGCACCCTTGTTCATAAAGGGCATGTCATGGAGAATATTTGTTGTTTATCATTTGAATGTGAATACTGTCATGTGCAATTTATCATGATAGTCTGAAAATCAAACTCTTGAATCTTACTTTTGCATATTGCATTGCATTCTCATATTGTTATAGGTTGGATGCATAAGAGTTTATGCATCAGGGGCATTGAAACATTCAAATAAAATCTAAAATTCTGCATTCATGATGCATTCTACATTATATTTTACATATTTCCTCGTTGTGTGCTTGCATGTTAATATAGGCTACAACCCATTCCTTGAAAATTCTAAGACCATATACTCCCTTGATAAATAATGTTACATCTGAGTCTTAACAAGTGTGTTTCTTGTCATACACTCAGGGGGAGTAAATATGTGATAAGTGCATCTAGATAGGGGGAGCTGCATTGTTATATGCTCATAATATTTTCGATATACATGCTGAATCAAATTCACATACTTCAAGCACAAATGTGAAAATGAGTGTTAGAGATAAGGATATAGGAATTTCCTTTCAACATTCTAGAGATATTAAATTTGCTGCATGCATGTTAAAGAGATAGTTAAGGAAAAAGTTACCTGCCTATTTGTTGAAAGAAAATGAAAAATGAAAGGCAGAGCAATGTTTAGTCTCAGTGAGTAAATTGGGCACATGTCACCTGAGACGTGATGTGGTTCATTTTAGAAAGGTGTAGTACTATAATATCTCTGCTCAAAATGAAGTGAAACGATTAATACTCTAAGTAACCGGGGAGTCTGGCATGAGCTCCATGTGTCTCCTCGCGTAAAAAGGAGTTATTTAAACTTGATCACTCAAAGAAAAATTCTGAGTGTCATTATAGAAATTTTGAATTGAAAAATTTTAAAAATCTCATTGTGGCAGAGCGTAGCCTCCAATACGTTGTTTTCTTAAAATAAAATGCAGTTTGTATAATCTCTCATTGTGTTTATCTGGAAATCTGAATATCCATATTGCAACAATCTATTTTCATGTTATTCACTTACATATATGGAAATTTGATTTAATATGTATTCAGAAAATGGATTGATTGCATTGGCTTTTACTTGATTCTCCTATAAGATTGCAGAATCCCCTAGGTGTATACATGAGCATTCTAGTTTTAATGACTCACCTGCACTTTTTCCTACACCTATCCCTTCTCTTTAAATAAAATGGGAGAGCTATATTGCATGTATATACATTTATGTGCTTGGAGGTCAATCATGCTTGATTATTCTAGTTGCACTCAGCATGTCCATATTGTCCAAACTTGCATCTCAAACTTGTGCAATTAGTTCATGCATATCTTGCATATTTTGAGTTGCATCCCCTTGAACATATTGTGGATATGATTCTCTTAATAACCCCATTGTCTATCGGTTTTTGTCAATGACAAAGGGGGAGAGGTGGATTTTCTGTACTTAATTCATGAAGATAGTATTTTGCGTTTTCCATGTGCATTCTTCTTGAGAATAGCTCTGAATTTCTCCTGCCCATATTTGGTTGAACTTGTTCATTCTGTTTATGCGAAAGGGGGAGAAAGAATGGTAGTTTTTGGTTTGCTTCTATCATGTATTCACCATGTTGATCCCCATTTCTGATTATGTCAAAGGGGGAGAGAGAGCATTAATGCATAATATTTTGTCATCATCAAAATGTGGGAGATTGTTGTGTATGTGATTTTGATGATTACAAAATGACCTTGTTGCTTGGCCTTTTGCTTGAATGGTTCTCCATGTTTTCATGTGCTTGAGATACTCACACAAGACTTCATGAGAATTAGTTCTATATTGCTCACGCATACCATGAATGCTTGGTCTTGTGAATAATGCACTAAAAGCTTGATTGAGGATGCTTTGTATCGAATGAGAATGTATTTGTGAAATATGCTTGAAAGAGTGTATATGCCTTGTACTCAATGAGAATTAATGACAAAACATGTTTGCATGATTGGATATTTACAAATGTGTGTGATGCATGCGATTTGAAGATTCTATGTTTATGACAATGCTCCTCGTGAAAACAATGCTTCATGAATGTTTGTTTCTATCAACAAGAATGCCATTTGAATGAATGAGTTCCCATATTTTTCTATATGCTTTGCATGTGGCATGATTGTTAATATTTGGGTATTGAAGCATTTTGATGATTGAAATTATGAAAGATACATGAAATTGTTTGAACGGTTAAGCTCCCATGCTTTAATATTTGGTTGATTGAGAGAGTCATGTTCATCATATCAAAACCTTGTCATTTGGTGGAATGTATTTTTGTTGATTGATTTGAGAAGCCAAATACATGTTTGAATTAGTTCAATGATATATTTTGATGAGAACAAGTTCTAAGTTTTAATGCTTGATTGCATGGTTGTGGAGAGTTGAATATGAGCCTCATCATGTTTCTAGTATATTTCATTGAGCTTCATTTGAAATAAGTGAAAGAACTTCTAGAAGTTGGATTGTGTGAAAATAGCTTGATTGGGTTTTTCATGAAAGCATAACAACTTCAAATCCTTGTTTTTGACTATACAAGTTGGTGTGCGTGGCTTGGTTGAAATGCTAACTTGATAGATTCTTGTTTTGAACTCACATTTTCACTCTTGAGATCATGGCCTTTGAGATGATAATGTTTCGGGTTCATTTGGATGCCATTATGTTCATATTCATTCTAGAAAAGCTAGTTTCAAGAGATAAGTTCATTTGATTTTCAAATCCATACTAATTTGGTTTTTCTATGGTAATGCGGGTTCAAATCATTAGAATTAATCATCCGGAATCAAGGGACTTTGGTCATATTTATTTCATTGGTTTTGCATAGCTTAAAGGGGCTACAAATGGTTTTTTCCATCACTTAACTGCAAGGGTCGACCCCATGGGTCGACCCTCAGTGTTTCTGTTCAAGACAGAAACTAGTTTTTGAACCCTTCTTGGAGGGGTCGACCCCTGTGGTTGACCCCCCTGCAAGGGTCGACCCTTGTGGTCTGGGTGGGTTTTTTGTTGTCTGTCCGCCTCTGTAAGCCCGAGGGTCGACCCCAAGGGTCGACGGGGTCGACCCTTCCAGAACGGGATTTCCGGGAGAGTTTAAAATCTTATGAAAACATCTCTAAACATTACCATACTACCCCCCATTAGTTCCTATTGTTATTAGGGGGTTTCTAACATGTATTGGGAGAGTTATATGAGTCTTTTATCCTGTCCTCTATACAAATGAATGTGAACTTTGAATTTTTGAGAGGAAGAACCCTAATGCTCATTTGTTCCTTCTTGTAGGTGAAGAAAAGGGGGAAAACGAGGTGGAGCTCTTGCAAGGGGGATTTCATCTACATCCTTGAAGATTTGAAGCTTGTGATAGAAGAGGAAAGGGAGCGGCTCAAGGAGAGGAACGCAAGGACGCCGAAATCACGGCCATTCGACAACGAGCCAAGAAGAGCCGAAGTCTTTCTTGATGGGGGAGCTTCATACATGCTTTATCTTATTTGATTCAGTCTCTAAAGTTTGTTTGGGGCTCATTGCATCTATTTGTCTTCTCTTCTTAAATTTTTGGAAGGATATATTGTGTGGGGGTTCGGAGAAAGGGTTATCCGAGTGTTTGTTTTGACGCGTGTGTGTTGGTTTGTGCGGAGGATATCCGCGTGTGTACTTGGGGTTCATTTGGGGTGTGTTCTCCGTGTGTGGTTGGCGGTTTACTCCCGTGTGATTGTGTAGTCTTCATCCTACGTGTGTGTGTTGGAGCTTGGCTCCGTGTGTGTGTGGGGATTTATCCCCGAGCTGTTTTATACAGCAGTGAAGCCTCACCGGTTTGGTGAGGGGTGGATGTAGGGAGCCCGTCGTGGTCCCGAACCACCTTAAAAATCCCCGTGCATTGTGGTTTGCCTTGTGGTTTGTGTTGTGGTGGTTTGCTTTATTGTTCAAATCTATTTATCTGTTCGCGTGAGTACGGTGAGATTGAGATAATCAAGTTTATTCTAATTAGTTTAAATTACTCATTCCTCAATCTTGTTAATCCTACTAATTCTACTGCGAGTAGGTTCGTGTTTTCAATTGGACATAATTTTAGTAGAGGGTTCTATTCACCCCCCTCTAGAACCTTGTTCCTGCACTACGGGACCCAACACCATGTATTTGTCAACTAAAACCCAGCAAGTCATGCATCATTCCACATAATAAGAATGCTGTCCAATCTAATCAACTAAAGCTAAATTTGAAAATGGAATCTCTTCCAGATGCCATATTCACACTTCTCAGATGATATAGCTGTCATCCAACAAGCTTCAACATATTTACAGTTAGGTCACTATGATTAGTTATTCCTGACAAATGTATTTTCGCACCTTGTATAAAGGTGATACTCTAAGCGTGATATGGACTGAGATGCTTCATTCCAAGATTCAGTCCATTAATTCAATTGCATGGAAGACACTATTAGAAACAATAGCAACATACTTTTCTTAATCAAAAATAAACTGATAAAAGGTAACTGATATTTTGTTCTCTAAAATAATACATTCACAAGAGGAATGAATTCCTTCTATTGGTGTCAAAAAAATATCTTTCTGACAGACATAAACAAAACTTTTAAGAACAAATATGAGGGGTATAGAGAACTTGTAAGCTTAGAATGGCTCTAATGTACCGTAAGGTCATCTATGGGAGAGAGGGGCATCATGCAAGATTGTCTCTTATGTATTGAATCATCTCAATATTCAAAGGAAGCCCTTGAATATTGATGTGTATTCATGCTATATCTGAAGACATTCATATAATTGGTAGAAGCCAAAACTACATCACAAGTACAAACAAACTGAACTCAAGAATTTTCTTCACAAACTCAAGCAGAAACTACACAACAAAGCATATTTAATTGGTATCCTCATATCTGCACAAAGAATTACTAATTACATCATCTAATTTCACTATCAAAGAATATTATTAGTTTGACAATGACATGCCAAAAGAGCTCTTGTACTATCTACTACTTTCTCTGTTTCAGCGCAAATGATTTAACTAATTCAGTCCATATAATAAGAAAGAAATGAAAAATTAAGGAAGAATGATTGCTCCAACCAAAAAGAAGAATTCATTTCAATAAAACAAGACAATCAAAAATTGAATGGGAAGCCTAGATTATTTGATTGACAGGGTTTCACAGAGATTTCCTGAAGACCAAATCTCGATTATGAATATGGATTTCTATGAAGAAAATCAATGAGGGTGGTAGGGGGCTGAAGATATGTGATTGCCACGCGATGAGCGAACATAGTATAATTAATCTCACAAGTGACGGGGCAGATGAAATTGGCAAGCAATTACACCTCACAAGCGTGTTAGAGAGAAATGAGATGTCGGCATAGATGGCAGAATAATACCCCCGCAGCCAGGATCAAGAACAGAATTGCGTGCCCCATATCCATCGAGTTCAAGAAACAAAATAAATTATACGAATCCAAAAAGCATCCCACTTTCTATATATCCATAAGCATAACTAAAAGGAAGTAGAAAATGACAACATTTAAAGATGCAAAAAATGTGATTTCTGCACTACCAAGCAAAAGAAAAATGAAAAATGGCACGAAAGAACCACATAGCAGCAAATAAAATAAAGAAAAATGGCACATAAATTGAAATTATTGCTTTTAAATAAGCCCTATGAATGCGCTACAGTACCCACATTGTCAGAATCAGGGAGCTACTGGAGCCTGCTCTTCAGAAGCGGCACTCCACTCTCGAAGCATGACAGGGCACTATCCTCAAAGTAGAATCTTTTCTGAAAAAGACAGCACCAACAGAGCGAAGCAAACAAGTGAGGGCAGAGCAGACCAAGATGTTGGCACTACGGCGAGAGAATTTTTATCCAGAGAGCCATCAGACCTGGACGGCATGGATGTCGTAGATGACGGGGCTGGTTGGCCCCCCTAGAGATGGGTATGTTGGAGATGATCCTCGCCAGTGTGAAGGCGGTGGCGACGTCAGCCTCCTCCTCCATGCGCTCGGAGGTGCTCGTGGGGAAGAAGGGGAGGACCACAGTGAAGGAGGAGATGAACAGTCGTGACAACGCGTAGGTGATGGAGAGCTGCTCGAAGATCACCTTCGGGGAGCTGAAGGATGCCAGAAATGCCACATGCTGCCCCCGGATCCCATGCACGTTCGAGATGAACGGGTTGGGGAACCCATCCTCGGAAGTCCTGCCAAACAGAGCGATCAGGCTAGAGAGAGAGAGAGATCTGAGCAGCACCGCGATAGTACGAAACTCCAGTTGACGCTGCGAAGCTCGATGGCATCGCTCTCTGAGGCGACGTGCTCGGCAAGGGCGCGAGTCTAATCGCAGAAGAAGGCATAGATGATCTTCTTCGACCTCTTGGGGAGCAAGGAAATCGCCACCGATGGGGCGCCGGCACCGATGACGTGGGCAGGGTGAGGAGGAGGGGAAGAGCAGATGAGAGGGATAGAAAGAGAGACAAAGAGAAGTGGAACGGCTTGGCGGTGGCGAGCTCCGGGACCGCCGTTGCTGGTACTATAGGGAGAAGATCTTGGTAGGGGGAGGGGTAGTGAGAAGAGGAGAGAGACGAGAAGGTTTTCACAGGAGATCAGCTCGAGAAGGTTTGGGTCAGGAGTAAGGAGTAAGGAACGGGGAGATCACCGGAGATGGAGACGAAGAAGAAGGGAGCTCATCGATGGCATAGGGTTTTCATGGGGAAGAAAGAGGTCGATATACGGAAGAAAGATTTGAAGGTGGGGTGGCTAAAAAAGTGGGAGAATTGAAAATCTATCGGGCGCCCAAATATATTGTACATTGGCGCCATCACGTTCGCATGCAATTCCAACATTTTTATTTTTTTTTATTTTTTTAAAAACATTTTATTTCTACGTTTTATTAAAGGTGAAATAATATATAAAATATACTCTCACATTTACTAAAAAAACATAAGAATAGTTTGTCTTTTCTCACATTTCTCACTAAACTGTCAGAATAAGATGACCATATAGCTACACTATAATGAAACGTAGGAAATTTACCTACGTAGTTTTAAAAACGTCGGACTATGTCGTATATAGCTACGGTTTTGAAAGCGTAGGTAAAATTCGTGGCTAAATGCCATTTTTCTTGTAGTGCTTGTGGAGAACGGATCTCTCCAAGGTAGGCTCCCACTCGTTGAATAGGCCTTGCAAGTTCATCCTCTCATCAGCTTCCATCCAAGGTGTGTCTAAATGGCTCCCAACAAGCAGTCCTTGAAGGAGAGGGAGGAAGCCCTCATGTTGAAGGAACTTCGAAGGAAGGATAAACAGCTTCAAGCTGAAAAGAAAAAGTCTGCCTCTGAAAATCTCATGCTAGTCGAAAGGACGGTACTCAGCCCCAGAGCTGTTGATTTTCATAGTCTTGAAACTGCTTTGCCTGAGTTGGTTCAATTGATTAGAAAATAGCAAAATTTGATATCGTTTATGTCTGGTCATCGAAAAGTATATCATTTAGTTGTGCATCAATTCTATGGCAATATGGTTGTGAAAAATGATGATCTTGTCACTGAAATTAATGGTCAACATGTTCCCTTAACTGTTCAGCTCATTGGAAAAGCATTAGATATGCCTTATGACTCAGGCTCCACTTATGAAGATGCAATGTTCTGTGAAGAAGACGTATATGAACGGATGACCAGTGAAGAGATGGGTGATAAAAACACAAGCAAACTGAATGCAAATAACTTTCCTCCGTTACAAAGGATTTTGCAACACATGATGACCACTATCTTACTCCCATGATCTGGAGGTAGAGAGCAAGTTAAAGACCATTAAAATCTCTCTTTTACCATATCTTGAATGTCATACAAATTAATTTTCCAGCTATCATCATGGATTATATTACAAGCTGTTGGAAGTCAAAAAATAGGAATCTTCCTTATGCTGCTGCACTGACACCGATTTTTCGTTATCTTCATATAAACTTAAACAAAGAGGTCAGTCACACCATCAGAGATGCAGACATTTACACCATTCCTTCAATCTGTAATAACATGGGTTATGAGCTTCAGCACGGCCGTCTTGTCCACACTCTTAAGTCCAAAAAGGGGAAAGCTTCTGCAGTTGAGTCTGATGACAGTGATGAAAATGAACAAGAAGAACATGTTGTTACTCAATCCACTTCTACAGATGTCACGATGATGCACTCAAAGATGGATGCCCTAGGAGGTGAACTTAACCAGGTCAAGGAGACAGTGGCTGGTCTCACCAAGGACATTTCTGATTTGAAACTGTACCACAGCACTTATCTCCAGAAATTTGCAGCTATGGTAAATTCCATTGATTAGTTACATTCAGCCTTGGGTATTCAAACCTCCAAGATCAATGACATAGCGGATTTCATTCGCCGTCCCCCACCTTCCTCTTAATCCATCATGAAAATTTAGTTCAAACGTTTCCAGCCTGTAGTACTTTTGCTAATCCCTGGTTCCCCCCTATTTTTGATGATGCCAAAGGGGGAGAAATGGTTACGTTATTTACGTTATGTTAACCTATCATTGACAGTTATGTGTGTTGCATGCTTGCGTGCCGTATGCCTATGTGAACATAAAAGTAGAATGAATGCATGTCCGTAAGTCATGGCATGGCATGCAGAGCATTGGTTCTTTTTGTCTGTCAGTTTGTGTGTCCTCTTTTGTTTCAGTATGTTGTGAAATGAAAAACATAATTTCACCATGAAGGTCGGCAAATTATTGAGATGCCAATGATCAATCTGCATTGCCTGGATGAATTTTCAAGATACCGATGCTATCTTGTGAAAGTTTTTTCTTTGGAATGGGATGAATTCTTCTTTTTCATTGATTCAACAACAAATATTGACAATGCTGAATTTTTGGTTAGTACTTCCTTGTTTTGATGCACATTATATTTTGTCATCATCAAAAAGGGGGTGATTGTTGAACCCCGTGCGTGGTAATTTTGCATTAAGAAATTTTGATGATGACCAAATACCATGTGACAGTGACTTATGTGAATATGAGTGTATTTGCTCAAGGTAGTTTGAATAGTTGATTAGATTTGTATATAGAAATGACGTAAACTGAATAAGTTAATACATGGCTTTGAATGGCTAATGGTGTCAAATGGCTTGGTTAATTTATCAGCATAAGAGGATATATGGCATCTTGCTTGGACTTATGAAATGTCGATTGATATAGATGGTCTTACTTTTGTTCACTCAAGTATGGCATCTCTTCATTCATTGTTTTGTTTTACTGAACTAACTAATTTGGCTATGGCTATTTATGCAGGACAATGTTGAGGAAAGATGGTTTATAATTTATATTAACTAGACTCGTTCTCATAAAATGTGGATGATTGATATGGCTACCTTGTTTTCTTTTGATATATGAATGTCAGGGGTACTTGTACAGATTTAGTGGAATCTTCCAACTCTTTATGAACTGTGCACACCATGTTTCCGGTGGTGGTACTGTTTGATGGCACTGAAGGTGCCTTGGTGATGGGATCCATGCTACAGGTTTATAGTTGCAGTCAGCTGCTCTTAAGAGTATTCATATAACTCTCTATCATGTTCTGAACTTTCTCTATTCAAGATAGGAAGGAAATATAATCCCTTTTGCACGTGTTAAAGCCAATGGTAACTTGGTAAGAGTGTGAAATTTGTATGTTAACTGGCTGATGGAGTTTGGGTAAGCATGTTTAGAACCTTATTGAACCTTTTTAGGACTTTGTTTCTCATTGTGAACCCTTCACAAATTGCATTTGGAACCCTAGGCAAAAGTGTCAACTCTCAGAGTCGACACTTTTTCCTTTGTGTTCTGCTGTTGCATGTTCAGAAGGCCTGGGATAAAAATGTTGACTCTGGGAGTCGACATTTATTTTCAGCCGTTCTGGTTTCTCTATCTTTGCATCTGTAGGCAGGAAGTGTCGACTCCTTGAGTCGACACTTTGTTCAGTACACTCTGTCCTACGTTTTCTTGTGTTGGCCGACTGAAAGTGTCGACTCTGTGAGTCGACACTTTCCGACGTGTGTGTTTTCGCCGGTTCGCACCTGCTCATTACCCTAAAAATATTCCACCCCTTTTATGCCCCTCTATGATTGGTCCATGGGTGAATGTCTCCTTCATGTGTCCCCCATTCTTATGGGTATATAAGCCTTGAGGTTAGGGCGACCTAAAATTGAGAAAAAAGGGCTTTCACGTTTTTATCCATCTTTGATATGCAGGGAGAGTGCGACTGCGAACCTGCCATTCCCCTTCGCTTTGTGCGCTGAAGATTGATGATGTGGAGTGGAAATCGTCATCCACTACGAGTTCGTGCTGAGAGCTGCGTGATTGAGCAAAGGGATTCGTGAACAGCTCTTCATATTGCTGGAATTTTAAGCTATCATCTCCGACCTTGAGAAGAGGAGCTAGAATTCCTTCAGAGGAGTTGAAAGGGGGAGCTAAATACATTCAGAATCTTTTAGATTTTGATTTCTACACAAATGTTCATTCATTCTTGAATATCTGTCTTGCACTATCCAACATTGGAGAATACTCTGTGTGTGTGAGCTGCGACTTGAGCGGCGTAAGTGTGTGGTTGTGCGGCCAATCTTGGCTGCGTGTGTGTTTGTGCTGTATTCACGACACTTGTGTGTGTGCCTCACTCATAGTGGAGCTTTATCCTCACTCTGTGAGGGGTGGACGTAGGGGACACTTTTGTGAACCCGAACCACCTACAATCTCTGTGTCCATTGTGGTTTGCTGTTTGCGCTATACTCGTGTGGGCTTCTTGATGAGAGAAGAGAATTGCATATATTACTATAAGCAACAGGCTTCTACGATATTTTCCTTGTTCATGTGAATATATCATCGGGTGAGAAGAGCTGTGGTTTGGTTTTCCTATTTTATTTTATTATCTGCATAATCTTTAGAATCGTTAAAAAATTTTAACGCGAATCAATTTACCCCTCCCCTCTTGATTGCCATCTACCAGGGACAACACGCCTGCTAGGCATTATTAAGAAAAACCCTATCCAACCTTGCCCAAACATTAGCCAAACCAACACGGTTGTTAGACCAAGTCATTTGTGGCCCAGAGAAACCAGCATCACACAGCCCAACCGCACAGACAAAGGAATTAAAATCAGACATGGACGCCAATGCAGGAGGAGCCCTTCCACTTTTCTCACATGGCCTCAGAACACATTTGAAATCCCCTCCCAACAACCAAGGAGTAGCCAACGCGGAGCCAAAGGATAGCAAGTCATTAAAGAGAAGGTTCCGAACATGGTAATCACATGCACCATAAACAAAAGTGAAGAAGGTGGAAAAGGCAGCACCCGCCTTAAGCCCCAGGGTAATAAATTGAGAAGAAGAGCCAACGACCTCCAGATCTAAACTTCCCTGCCAGAACACCCAGATCTTAGAATCTTCCACAGCATTGCCAGCGAATTTCTCCATTTTAAGAAAAGAGCTTAACAGAGTAGCTCTATTGAAAGCAAATATAGGCTCACTAATGGCAACTATACCGGCCTTACAGGCTTTAAGAAGGTGCCTCAGACTTCTGCGAGAGCTCGCATTACCAACCCCTCTGATATTCTAAATCATGATGGGAATCATAAAGATGACCTATTAAGGACCTCCACCGATCTCGCACGAGATCTTGTGACAATACCTACCTCAGCAGTACCACATGACACACCAGCCTTTCGATTTTTCACCCTATCACGCTGCATGTAGCAATTGGCATGAGCAGCCTCCTTAGCAATCCTTTGGCCTACCTCCTTTAACCGCATAGCCACATCCGCCGACGAGCGCGCCTTATCCCACTCATCAGAACACGGCACGTTATGAGAAACAGCCTCCAAACTGGGCCCGTCCTCCGTAACAACGTTCCTCGCTCATACACAGACTACGGCCTGAACGTCAGAAGGAGGCCCTTCCACACCTTCCATCAGCGACACACCAGACAGCCCATGCGACTGAGCCTCCTGCAATTGAGCATCGACCATAAGCACAAGAGCAGAAACTCCCTCACGAGCAACATCCGCCTGCAAAATCAAAGATGGGCTGTCCTCTGCCCTGTAAATATACAGCAAACCCAAACAGTCATCACCACCAGCAATCTGGGAAACATTATTAAGTAAAACCACGTCACCGTCAACCTGACGGCTATCAACCTCTTTGCACTGAAGATTAATGTTGACAGGGACAGAAGCCCACCTAACAGGCACATTCATATGCTCAACATGTTGCCCCCCACGTTGCACCACCCTCCAGTCATGCTTAGCCTTGGGGAACTCCTTCGAAGGAAGATGGCCAGAAGAGACTAAGTCCTGCCGACGTTTGTTCTTACACTTCTTATTGCACTGATCAATAGAATGGCCAATGCGGCGACAAAATGCACAAATAAAAGGAACCTTATGAAAAACAACTTGCTGCCAAAAACCCCCATCACCATAACCAATCCAAATCCGATCACAGAGCGGCTTAGCCACATCCACATCAACATAGACAAGAGCTTCAGCCGTCTACGTCCAAGCTAAAGTAGACTCATGAATCCTCAGAACCGTGCCAAAGTTCCCAACAATAGATTTTAAATAATCTTCATTAAACAGGTTAACCGGCAAATTGGGAAAACCCACCCAGATGGGCATGGACGTAGGATCAGAATTAAAATCAAAACCACTAGACCACCGGAAAAACCGAAACAAAAAACCCTTGATGTAGAGCAGTTTACGAACCAAAACCTTTAAGAAGTCTTCCTCAACCTCAAAGCACAGCAATACATGCCTGGGGTTCAGAACACTAACAATCACATTCCCCACCAAAGACACCCGCTGAGTAAGATAGGTCTTCAACTCCAGAATCGATGGTCGACCATACGAACACTTAGCAACAACAGCAAACTTAAGCGGTTCCTCAGACCTGCGCACCTTCTCCAGAGAAAAAAACACTGCAGGATGCCCATCATCCGTAAATGCAAGCTGTTTCTGCAGAAGGTCCACTTTCACCGGTCGTAAGGAAGACGCAAGCGCTTGAGCAAAAGAAAGAGGACGGGAACCAGAACCCCGACCCTCCTCTCCCTCCATGACGACCGCCCCACCAGGATGCGTGGCTGGCAGCCCCCCCGGCCGTCGGCCAAGCGAACAGAGACGGAAGACAGACCGTAGGCGCCTCTCCTCCCCCTCACGCCTCTCCTCCCCCTCCGTCTGTATGAAGCTGAATTTGAAGACATGATCTGGGTAGAGAATGAGTTACTTAAAGTCAAGAGATTTGAACCTGAAAATGAAATCCTAAGATCTGAAAATAACTATCTGAAAACAAAAATTGTTGAGCTTGAAAAGAAAATTTCTGAATTAATAATTGAAAATGAGAATCTCATCTCTAAGGTTACATCTCTTGAGAAACATGCCACTGAATCTGAAAGCATAATAAAGGACACGCAGGTCACTTTAGATAAACTCAGGAAAGGTAAGCAAAGTCTCGATGACATCCTGAATCTGAAAGTGAATTTTAGACAAGAAGGGTTGGGTTTTCAGCCAACTAATAAAAAAGAATTTAAACTTAAAACCCAAACGTCCTTCGTAAAAGCCTCCGACATTGCTAGTTTTTCTAAGCAATTGTGCAAGGTGAATAAGTCATTAAAACAAAACCATTCTGTAAAAAATTTCAAACAACAAAGAAAAAGGAATTCATGTGCTTTCATGTATGGTAAATGGCAGCTGAGGAACAATGCATGCCATCATGTTAATCATGTGTATGAGAAAACACATCATGTAACTTAAAAGCCAGTCAGATGTGCATATGTTCCTGTGATTCCGAATGTTAGTTGCTTTTATTGTGTTTTGGCTGGTCACATGAGTTTCAATTATTTGAGAAAGAAAAACTGTGAGAGGTTAAATTTTGCATGGATTAGGAAGGATTGGCTGGACTTGTGGACTAACCCAAGAGAACCCAAAACCATTTGGGTACCTAAGTGCTCATCTTAAGCCTTGTGTGTGCAGGTGTGTTTTAGAGCCACAGGGGAAAAGTGGTACTTGGACAGTGGTTGCTCAAACCACATGATAGGGGACAAGTCTAAATTAAAGGAGCTAAAAGATAAAGATGGAGGACTTGTTTCCTTTGGAGGCAAGGACAAAGGTAAGATTGTCGGTGTAGGCACGATTGGTTATGGCTCAAAAAATCTGATTGAGGATATTTTTCTGGTTAAAAGGTTGAAGCATAATCTCTTGAGTATCACTTAATTGTGTGATAAAGGCTTTAAAATAGTTTTTGATGAAAGACACTGCATTGTAATTGACAAGCACTCTAGTGACATTAAATTCATTCGTTCTAGGCATAACAATGTGTATATGATTGATGTAAAAAAATGCATGATGATATTTGTTTAGTTGCTAATAAAGAAGAGGGCGTATGGTTATGGCACCGGCGCCTCGGTCATGCTAGTTTTGGAGTTCTCTCCAAGTTCTCTAGACATGATTTGGTTATCGGTTTGCCTAAAGTAAAATTTGAAGCCGACCGAGTGTGTGAGGCTTGTGCTAAAGGCAAGCAAACTCGTCTCTCATTCAAAAATAAAACTCTTGTTTCCACATCATGACCACTTGAGCTTCTTTATTTAGATCTATTTAGACCCACTAGAATAGCTAGTTTAGGAGGAAAACACTATGGTTTTGTCATAGTTGATGATTACTCCAGATTTACAAGGGTCTTGTTTTTGTCAAATAAGAGTGATGCTTCAACGGAGTTTCATGTATTTTGCAGGAAAGTCCAAAATGAAAGGGGATATCTTATCACCACAATTCAAAGTAATCATGGAGGAGAGTTCAATAATGAGAATTTCATAAATTACTGTGAAGAGCAGGGGTATACACACAACTTCTCCTCACCAAGGAACCCGAGCAGAATGGAGTTGTAGAATGCAAGAATCGGGTCCTGGTGGAGATAGGAAGAACAATGCTGGCAAAAAATGGCCTCCCAAAGTATTTTTGGGCTGAAGCAGTAAGCACGGCATGTTACATCTTGAATCATGCGATGGTAAAGCCAATTCTTAAGAAAACCCCCTACGAGCTACTCAACGATAAGAAACCGAATATCCTATATTTTAAGGCATTTGGATGTACTTGTTATATCTTGAATAATGGGAAATCAAACCTTGACAAGTTTGATGATAAAAGTTGTAATACCCTAAGATTTAGTAAATAATATTTTGAATTTTCTAGAATATATTGGGATTTTTTTCTAGATTTTTCTAGAAATAAATAGAAGTAATTCAAGAGAAATGAGTTATTAAATGAATTATAGTTAATTAAATCAAGCCCAATATTTATTTAAATAAATGTAATCTTTTTAGGCCCAAAAGACCCAAAACCAAGCTCATAGGTCTTGGCCCATATTCTAGAAGCTTAAAATGTCATATTTACGAAATTTAAGTAGATAATAGGAGATAATATCAAAAGAGTTTGAAAGTGTTCAAATTCGGCGCCCAATAGTAGAAACGGTCTATCGGGCGACCGCATGGGAAGAAGAAATGGTCTAAACCTAGACCGCTAAGCGCTGTAGATTCCGTGAATAGAAGAAGGTATGAAAAAATGGGAACTTTAGCACCCTAATCACCTAGGATCGATGATATCCCTTAGTTAGAAAAGTCTAGAATGCTAGAGGATCGAATTGAAAATCTGAATTGGACTCTAGGTTCGTTCTAATCCCAAAAACCCTAGCTAACCCTATAAATAGGCCCCAGAACCAACATGCGCGACCCTTACTTTTGGCTAGCGTGGAACTAAGGTAAGGAGGATGAATTAGAGATATGTTCTTTAAAATATTTGGTTCATAATACTAAGTACTAACTACCCTCAAATTTTTGTTCTTGGAGATCAAGCTTACAAGGAGTTAGAGGTTTGCAAAGTCACTGGTTCGGCACAAGAATCTCAGGAAATTGTGCAAACGGGCTGAATTGACCAATAAATTAGAAGCCCTAAACGAGGTAATTATATAGGGGTTCTTTAGAGTTATTTGTTCCTTTTAGTACCCTCTTCTTACCCTCCAAATTTTGTGGTATTAGGTGAAGAGAATCGGGAGATAGAAAACCACGAAGTTACTAGTTCGATTTTGAACGAGCAGAAACTAGGGTCTACTTCCAGTACTAAATTAAAAGACTAAAGCCCAGATCAAAGGTAGGTTATCTCATGAAAGACTTAAACTCAATGCTAGGAATAAAAGCCCTCTTTTTGCAGTCAATTTCATATTTTGTACATGGAGTATTTGGGTTTTTATTTTGACTATGCATATAGGATTTTATAGCATGTATGAACCATACCCTTAAAACAAGAAAATGATCATTTCAGTTTATTTAATTCAACCCATGCATCTCCATGTATTAACATGGTGTTATTAGGCCATAATTATCTCTTGTCATATTTTTACTTTGCATCTAATGGCCTTAGCTTAGTGTATATTTTAGTTTTATTACTGTTTTCAGTAGACAGGAAGAAACGATCTTCCTAAGACCGCCTGGGAATCCTTGGGGTACGATAGACCGTTAGAGCCCATGAAACGGTCCTCCTGAGACCGTTTGATGATTCTGAGTTCTGTATTAATTGTTAACCCGAAACATAATGCAGAATAGCCCTATATATCATATACTAAGCCTAGATAATTAGGTTATTCCTGTATGAAGTGTTATTTTCATACACTTGACTATATTATTGTTTATTCTAGCAAATTTCATGTTCCTTATGCACATTGGTATTATTTTAAACTTATGTTAAATTCATGGACAAAACCTTATACCTTTATAATTGCATTTCACGTGGACATGACTTGTTTAGTTTTAACTTGATCGTTGTTTTATCACGATCTTTCTCATCTATGAGTCATTTTCTTAAGTACATGGCACATACTCCGGTATGTGACCATTAGTTACACTTTACACTTATATGCACATTTCTCTTGGACTTATGAACCTCTCCGCCGGATATTCCTTCTGTCATACTAGGGGATTATGTTTCAAGGCCTCCGTAAGACTCCGCAAGCCAAGGGAATCCCACCAGGACACCGAGCTGGTTGTACCATTAAAACCCAGTTTGTCTAAGAAAGTACTTTACCGGTGTTTTATGTATTCTGGACCTTAGCGTCCTTATGGTTGACCGTCAGATTCTGTAAGTGGCCCTTCCCTAGACTGCTAAAGGATACCAAGCGACCATTCACTAGACCGCTAAATCTCCAGAAAGTTTTCATGCGTTGACTCTATTACCAAACAGTCCAGACTAGACCGCCTGGTTCATGAAATGGTCCAGTAAACGACCGCATCATTTCTGAAATTAGTTTAACCCAAGGTTTAACCTTTGGGGTTGGATTTTATTGAATTCCTAGATGACCTTAGGATTATATGGAGTCCCAAACTATGTTGAAAAGGTTAACATTATGTTATGGAATTTAATGAATATACCGTTATGATGATGGAATGCCGCCGGAGTATAACGTCTTTTTTAAATCATTCTTTGGAATCATATCAAATTTTGGTACGTTCTATTCCTTAGTTACTTGATCATGAAACTTGTATTTGGAAATTGAATTATTGGCCGACATTATTTTTATATCTCGTGGAAGTAGTTAGATTTATAACTTGAAGATGCAAGACCGGGCACGGATTGTGTCCAAAGGGCTCCATGCTAGTCCTCACGGCCGATGGTCGGAAATGTCCTATAAACCATGGGGTACGATGATACTGACGTCGCATTGCGTTAGGAGTACTTTCTCTTATAAATGAGTGAAATTCATGAGGCTCGTCATGAAAGTTACATGCTTGTTAATGCATAGCCTTTACAAGGTTGTGTAAAGTACTTTCTAGTTACATGTTCGTACATTCTTATTCATGAAAGGCCAAATTTACATCTACGTCATTAATCTTGCTTGTTCATGGTCTATACTCACTCACATCTACTTGCTCAGTTATTTCATGATTCTTGGTTATCCTGGTTTATATCGCTTGTTTATCACATTCTTATTTTTACCTTAAGATCTAGACCTAAGACATCAATCATTTAAATATTTCCTTCATGTTGATACGAAGATACCTACTAGATAAATGTGCTCATATCTATTTTCTTGTATATTTCAGGAAATACTAGTGATTCAGATTCAGATTATGCGAGTAGCGGGTCCGAGAGTGAATGAAGGTTTTTAAGATGAGAGAAGACTTAGATGATCAAAGTGTCTAGTCTAGTCATATTATAATTTTGATTTTTTCTTGAGTCATAGTGATGGAAAAGTTGTCAACAGTTATAGTCTTATGTAAATTGATTTTGGTTATGAAATAAAGTTGAAAATTTGAGAGAAAATTACTTGTGCAATTACTTTTGTGTGTTGTCTTGCGCTCTGATTTCTTACGTGTGAGAGGCTTGCCATGCCGACTGTTCACGTTCCGATATTTCTTTCGCTATATTAAAAGCTCGGGATGTGACAAAAGTGACAAAGGTATATTCTTGGGACATGCATGGAATTCTAGCGCTTACTGGGTGTTTAATAAGCGAACCTTGACCGTGAAAGAAACACCCCATGTCATTTTTGATGAGACATCTCAAAATATGAATCTAAAACCTTTTGGTGATTATGATGCAGGAAACGTACCAGTAGCGAAAGATGGACCCGGCGCTAGTACTCCACCAAAAGATGAAGGATTAGCTGTACCCTCAAATGAAGAAGTAAATGCAGAGGAACCAGCCCTAGAGGATCTTCAAGAAACTCAAGAGGAGGATCCAGAACTACCTAAATCATGGCATTTTATGTAGGATCATCCACTAAGCAACATAATCAGTAATCTTTAAGAAGGTATTCACACTAAGAAAAATCTTGGGCAGGTATGTGAAATTGAAGACCTCGCTCTCACTTCTCAAATTAAACCAGCTTGTGTAAATGAGGCCTTAAAAGATGAGCCTTGGGTATTGTCTATGCACAAAGAGTTGCACCAATTCGAGAGGAATTCGGTGTGGACTCTAGTGCCACGTCACTCCGACTATCCCGTTATTGGCACCAAGTGGGTGTTCAAGAATAAGTTGAACGAAGCAGGATTGGTTGTGAGGAACAAGGCCTGGCTTGTAGCCAAAGGGTATAGCCAAGAGATAGGCATCCATTTTGATTATTCTTTTTCCCCAGTAGCCCTCCTTGAGGTGGTTAGGATTTTGTTAGCCTATGCATGCTCCTTGAGTTTTAAATTATTCCAAATGGATGTCAAGAGTGCGTTTCTGAACGGCTATATCAAGCAGGATGTGTATGTAGAACAACCAACAGGGTTCGTGGATGCCCAACAACCCCATCATGTCTACAAGTTGCAAAAGGCTCTGTATTGACTAAAACAAGCACCAAGAGCATGGTATGAATGTTTGAGCAATTTTTTGCTTGGTAAAAATTTCAAGAGAGGTATGGTTGATCCCACACTCTTTACTAAGCATGTGGGTAAGGATATTCTAGTGATTCAAGTGTATGTTGATGATATTATCTTTGGAACCACTAATACCTTCCCATGTTCTGATTTTGTAGATCTTATGAAAGGGGAGTTTGAGATGAGCATGATGGGTGAGCTAACCTTCTTCCTCGGAGTGCAAGTTAAACAAACGAAGGAAGCATGTTCATAAATCAAAGCAAATACACAAAGGAACTGCTAAAAAAGTATGGCTATAAGGATGCAAAGCCCATGGGAAACCCAATGTGAACCTCCAAAGATGGACAGTGATGAGAAAGGTAAAGAAGTGGATGAAATGCTATATCGAGGTATGATTAGGTCTCTTCTGTATTTGGCAGCATCTAGATCAGATATCCAATCTAGTGTTAGTTTATGTGCCCATTTTCGGTCCTATCCTAAAGAATATCATATGATGGATGTGAAACAAATTTTTAGATATCTCGTTAACATTGTGGAATTCGGTTTATGGTATCCCATCGGATGTTCTCTTTATCTGGTTACATACACCGATGCAGATTATGCCGGTTGCAAAGTGGATCGGAAGAGCACTAGTGGGATGTGTCAGTTTCTTTGGGGATGTTTGATTTCATGGGGCTCAAAGAAACAACACTCCATGGCTCTATCAACTGTCGAGGCAGAGTATGTGGCCGTCGATAGTTGTGGAGCACAAGTGCTTTGGATTAAGCATCAAATGCTTGATTATCATGTGTGCTTGGACTGTGTTCCTATTTTGTGTGACAGCACAAGTGACCCTGTCCAACACTCAAGAACTAAGCATATTGAAATCTGACATCACTTTCTGAGAGATCATGTCACTAAAGGGGACTTTGAATTGAAGTTTATTGAAACTAATCAACAATTGGCTGACATTTTCATAAGACCCCTTAGTGAAGACAAGTTTACAACTCTAAGAAGAGAATTGGGAATTTTTAAATGTTGAATATATGTAAAAAAAATAGGACCAAAATATCAAAAACAAAAATTTCTCTGGTTGCTTGGTTTTCTGTATGTTTGTTCATTCCCATGTGTGCATGCATGTAAGTTATATAGCTAAACCCCAATCCTTTGTTCTTTCTATGACCGTGGTGCCTTGTCATATATGGTGCAGTAATCCAAGACCTTGTCTGCATCTTACCAATGTCCAAGGGGGAGTGAATACATTAAAGGGGAGCTTAGTGGTTATGTCTTTAGCGTCATTCTCTAAACACATTTGAGACTAAATCCCTCACACTCTTACACTCAACCATGATATTTGATCATCAACTATAAGGTTCATAAGTTTTCTAGTTAACACTCTTGAGAAAGCTTGATTTCCTACATTATCTTTAAAGAGTAATCGTGAGGAAAAAGTTACCTATCTCGAGAAAAAAAAGGTATCAGGCCTAGTAACCGGGTTTCTCCATTGCATAAATGAGGAGCTTCGCGTAAAACGACGAGATAAAACCCCTAGAAACAAAGGGTTTGGAAGGGCTGAACTTAGTAACTGGATCTCCCCATTGTGCAAATGAGGAGCCTCGCGTCAAATGGTGAGGTCCATTTCCAAATCTTAAAAAAAATGAAGCAAATGAAAAAAATGGGCAGAGTGAAGCTACCAATAGTCAAGGATCTAAAAAGTGTGTGTAGGAGAGAAGAGCGATCCTTAGTGTTATCTGGAACACTCACTTAACCTTATATTTGCTGGCTCTTTCTTCCTGTTACACACAAACACTCACGGGGAATTAGTCTTGTGCGTGTATAGAGAATGTGTCTAAATCCATGAGCTACTGTGGTTTATCTCTTCATAGTTGCACATTCTTCTTAGATGGCGACTGATGAGGATTCTTGTGTTTCTAGATTACTTGCATCTTTCTTAACCCACTCCTGTTTATGGTCATGTGACAGGGGGAGCCGTACTTACTACATATGTATGCATGACTGGTTGTGTGCTTGCATGCATGTGTGCTTAAATCTTAATCTAAAAAATCAACAAACAAAAATGGATATGAAATCCCCATTCTATGTGTAATGTTTTTGATGATGTCAAAAAGGGGGAGAGAGATGTTAAAGTGTTGCATATGTCTAAACGGGGAGAGTATGTCAAAAATGGGTAGAGTGAGATGTTGCATTTCCCTTATTTTGTATTGGCTATCTTCTACCATAGGTCGACCTCTGCTCTATTTTGTCTTGTGAGCTCTCATGGCAATAAAGTTTTGTCATCATCAAAAAGGGGGTGATTGTTGTGCTCTGTAGATTTTGATGATAACAAAACTTTACTCTTGATTGGTGAATCTAATGATTATGTGATATACAATGCATATCTAATTCATCTTGAGTGGAAATGCAGTAAATTGGGCCTAGAACATCGAGAAAACATGGTCTAAGAGCCAAGGTAATATCCCTCTTAGTTTACTTTGAGTTGAGACTAATACAGGGGGTTTTTCCACTATTTGCAAGTGTTCAGATGACTCATGTGTTGAGTCTGGTCGACGGACCCATGTAGTTCTGTCGACCAAGCTCACTATTTGTAGGTGTTCGGTCGACTCACGCATTGAGTCCGGTCGACAGACCCATGCAGTCCTGTTGATCGAAATCATGCAGGGTTCTGTTTATAGAATGCCAACATTCTCGCTGGTTGAGTCTGATCGACCGACCCCTGGGCCCTGTCGACCGAGATCATGCAGGGTTCTATTTCTAGAAAGCCAGCATTCTGGCTGATTGAATTAGGTTAACCGAACTCTAGATCCTGCCGACCGAACCAGGGCAGCTCTGGCACTTCACCAGTCCACTCCCAGAGCACTGGTCGACTAACACCATGCATTGGTCGACCGATTACGGTTACGTGAATTGCGGGCTTTCCATTTTTAGCCTGATTCGGCATGATCTCTTGCCAAAAACTCCAGGGATGGCCGAGATACTATAAATACTTTATGTTCAAGGCCATTAGGGAGCACTTCCACGAGTTTTCAAGGATTCCAAGAGCCCTAGAGTAGATATCATACTCATTAGATTCCAAGGTTCTAGATCCGAAGGCGTACGAGTGTGGAGGCTGCTAGACCATCATTTGCAACTGCTGAAGGTTCCCACATCGAGCTACTAAGATCTGGAGTGCTAGGGATTGTGGGAGAACTACATCTAAATGTACTATGGTGTGCGTGAGGTGTGATCATCCGTGTTACATCAGATACAACATTGAGGCCGATTTCTACACAGAGGGATCTTCTTGTTTTATTCTCTTCATCAAATCACCTGTGTTTTTACATTTCCTTACATTATACATACACTTTTGAGCATGTGTTGTGTGCGCCATTGTTTCATGCACGTGTTGGCCTTGGGCTGTGTGTGTGTTTGACCCTTGGGTCATGTGTCCCACTCGAGACGTGTGTGTGTGTTAGAGGACTTTGATCCAAGTGTGTTTAAGCCTCACTACGGTGAGGGGTGGACGTAGGCACGTGTGTTTCGGTGCCCGAACCACCTTAAAAATCTCGTGTCCCTCGTGGTCTGTGCTTCCATTTCTTCTATCTCCCTTCTTCAATTTGCAAAGTGAGGTGTGGTGCGTTCTGTCTGAGTTTTTGTTGATCTATTTCCAGAGCATGCTTATTTTAATTTTTAGAGGGTGTGGTTCGATTCACCCCCCTCTCAAATCGTTTGGCCATCTAGTCTACGGTATCCACGCATACCGACTCTTCAGGGTGTACACACATTCCATAACTGGATCATCGGGATTCCCACCTCGAGACAACCCTCATAAGGTTAGCACAGTTAACATCTTATTTATTTTATCCATAAACACCTTAATTTGAATTTCTGGGGTGAAAATCTGAGTTTTCGAGCTGAATAGGCCATTCAAGGGATGGTTCAGTCGACCAGACCCAAGGGTCGGTCGACCTACTGGGGCATTCGGTCGACCGACTAGGGGATCGGTCGACCAGATTACCCAGGCCCTGGGGGTTGCCTAGGGTCGATCGACCAAAGCCTTGGGTCGGTCGACCGAACCCTTGGGTCAGTCTACCAAACCCTAGGGGCGATCGACTTAACCCAACCCAGACCCCTTTTCCTACTCTCTGCCAGGAATCGGTCGATTGACCCAGTGGATTGGTCAACCGATTCTAGTGATGGCCAAATGGGGTGACCCTTCGAGGGCCTCGTTCCATGCCCAACTCGCTCCATTGCGAGCGGGAAGCATGAGGAATCGCTCCCCGACACCTACCATACCCATTCGCATCAAATGGACCACAAATCACTGCCCGAATCGACAAAATCATCGCTCACCCCGAAACATGCGATTTTCCCAAAATAAGAATGAAACTCGTTCATTCTCACCTGGTTCTACACGGATCAGTGGGAAAACACAAGGGGAGGTGGAAGGGTACATCCCCCTACCTGAGACGCCACGTTTACAACCTAAGATAGCTCTGATCGTTGATGGTCCATGCTGAAACCTAGTGAAGCTCAGAAACCATGACCCTCTCACAAGAACCTACTCACGAGCCGCCTTCCATTGTTGTCATCGCCCAGCCGAGCCTCCTCGCTACTCGCCATCTGTAGCCAGAGGGAGAGAGGGTGGAACGGGCTGGAACGGAAGAGGAGGGAGGAAAATTGGTGAGGAGGAAGGGGACGCACGGCGGTCGGGGAAATAAAATGGGTTTTGGGTTGCCCAAAAGCCCCCAAAGAAGCAAAATCATAAATACACCCATTTAACATCAATTTAAATAAATAAACTCTAGAAATTCATTAATAATTCTGTAATTCCTTCTAAAATCTTAGAAATAATATCCCAAAAAATCCGCTACTTTTAAAGATATTTATGAAAAATAGATATGATGCCTATTAGGTGGAAATCCAAAAATTCAGGATATTACACCAAACCTACAGGATATTGACCTCCTACAGGTAGTCTTGCTCTCGAGCAAAGACTTCTCCTATCGAGGAGAAGAACACCTCTTAAGGTGAGTTAACACAGATAGAGCCTCTATAATAGGCAAAGTATGTACAATTAAACTTAGAGCATTCAAGATGAAGAAAAGTAAAGAATGACAAAGCAACAATGTTGAACAAAAACATTGAAAGCTTTAAAGGAAGATTAGAGTGTTGCAAATGCTTTCGAGGTTGCAGCAAAATGATTGCGTAGGGCTTTCTCTTCTTGAGCTCTCTCTCTTGCAGAGGATTGGGTTAAGGAAGATTGTATCTTTGGAAACTCCCAATACTTTCCAATGAAACTTGTTTGCTGGCCGTAGGAAATCTCACAGGAATACTTGATTTGTATTTTGCTCTCTACTTATCTTTGCTCTCTCTATATCCCACAAATTTATAGCTCTTTCTAGGCTTTGGTTCCATTAGATATAAGGCAATGCACGTTAGACAAAACCAACTAATCATTAGTCACAATAAGCTATTCGTTAGACTTGAAAACCAATATGTTAGACATAGAATATAGATCGTTAGGCCAAGTCTTAATCTGTTCTGGTCATGTAGTATCATATCTTGTTGTCCCTATGATGGAGGCATCTCTCGCCCTTCACATTTTTCCACAGCTCCGATTGCTCACTGGCAGTATTCCATTGTGTCCGTCACATTTTCTGAGTCTTGCCATGTAATTTTCATATTTTATTTGAGTCATATCATTGTAATTTTTTTTATTTGAGTCCAGTACCTAGGTTAATGAGTCATCTACCTAAGTTAAGTGTCATGGGGTTGATTAGTTTGGTTAATGGGCCCAATTCAATGGGCTAGGCCCAGGGGCGCCCCTTCCCCCCTTAGTTATTTGTCATTAGTCCTAAAGTTAGGGACTTATTGTAAAATGTGGGTACCCTATAACCCCATTCTCTCCATTTTTAGTTAATGAATGAATGAATGAAGATCTATTATTGTAAGTCCAGATAATTGAGTTCATTTGGTGAGAAGCCATTAGAGAGGAGTGAGAAACTCCCCTCCCCTAGCCCCTTTCTCTCTCCTCCCCCTCCCACCTACTTTCTCTCTCTCCTCCCCTCATTCAATAGTCACCACAACTTCCCACAACACCTCTTTACTCCACCCCTAGTCCCAAGGGAGAACCCACCAATCTCCAAGCCACCCTCCAACCCCCAACCACCCACTACCATTTCCCAAGCACCCTTCCATCTCTCCAAGGCTGAAGGGGTTCAAACCCTAGGCCAAATTTGAATCTCCCTCCCTGGCCGGCTGCCCTTCACCCCTCCCCAACACCCCCTTCCTACCATGGTCGCCCTCCCCATTTCCCCTTGCTTCCCTTGGCCATCCCACCCTCATACACACAACCCTACACCTTCATCCTATTCCCAGCTCGCAGGCAGTAGAGTACCAGCGACTTTCTAAGACTGCCACATCATCACCAAGATGCTTCAAGGGGCGTACCATATACCGTTGGAAGCGTCTCCCAGACCTCTTCGCAACGGTGGTAGTCTCGTCCCAGTTTGAGTTCATGGCTGCCCAGGAGAGCCGACATTGCCGAACTACGCATCATCCTCTTGACAGTCATCCAGAAGCAGATTGTAGAGGCTACCATGACCAGAGTTCTGAGCTTCTTGGAGTGGTGCTTCTCTGAAACGTTCTCCTCCAAGTCTCCTAGCATCGTCAAGAAGCGGAGCATCGTTTGAAGCCCGAAGCACAAAGTTCCAAATTTTCTACCATTAGGGCGCAGGTCAGTCTGACTGAAGACAGGTCCAACCCCCTACCACTTCTCAGGCTCTCGTGGTCAGCTCCGACCTCCGACAGCATCCCCGCAGGTCTCCGTTTGAAGAGAGTTTGACCACAAATCCAATGACTCCAACCTTATCTGAATCAGAGCTTGGGAGCAACTAAGGTGTCCTTGCCTTCCTTTTGCAGTGACACAGAAGCTACCAGAATTAGAAGCCTGCAACCCTGTTCACGCCTCTGCCCCAACCGTCGTTGCCAACAAAAAAATCCCCAAAATTGTGACGACATCCTGGGTCAACCACGGAGGTTTTTCCGCTAGTTTCGTTGCAAGCAGAGTTTGGGGCAATCCGCAACGGCGTCAACACCGACTGTCTATCCGTTGTTCCAAAGGGCTGGCAGAATCGGCGATCTTCGTCCACTTCGGCTTCTAGCGTAATTTTCCCCACCCCGCCTGGCCGGCTGACCTCCCCTCCCTACGTGGAGGTATATTTTGGTTGTAAAAACTAATCCCCACCCCTAGTCCAACCCCCTTGCAAGGGGCCTAGTACATGTAAACTAAAATTTCAGGTTGAAGCTTCATCGGCGCGGCGTGTGGGTAAGCCCACGCTTCCTCGCTCGCCCTCGTCTCCGGCCGGGATCGGTGTCTTCACACCGGTCAGGTGAGCTTCAGTTACCCCTTTGCTGGTTTCTTTCCATTGCTAGTTTAGTATTACCGCTAGTGCCGTCGGATGGTAAGTGAGTGCCCGATCCCGAATTACTATTGTGTGAGTGACTACCGCAGGCGAGTTGTGAGAGAGCCATTACCTCCCACGCCCTCGGCGTGCTTGCTGTCCCCAAGAGTGGGCATCCTAGGACCCTTAGGGGTTCAACCTTAAGCTATCCAATCCCCGGAACCGCGAGGTCCCATCTCGGACCCTCACCACCATCACCAAGTTACCTACGGGGACTAATGTGCGCTTAGCGGGATAGTCCGCTCGAGTGAAGTTGCCGGTCCGTGAATCTTGTTTGCTTGCTAGGTCCAAGGGATTGATAAATTAGTTGCTACATTCCTAAGGCTTCATCAAACATCCTAGGTCGTGTCACATCAATTGGTATCAGAGCAAGTTCACAACTTGTCTCTATCGAGTTTGTCCTAGGGTGCATATGCATTTAGAGCCACCATGTTCATCAACCGTGCCCACTAGCATGGCTACCACTCTTTGGTCACATTCATCCCACTCGGCCCTCTACAAGGGTCCGATCAACCCTCCATTTGACATAATCTCTTTTGAGGTTCTCCTCTTTGATGGATCATGCCCTAGTGCCTACCTAAAGTTGGAGGCTATAGTGGAAAAAGACTTTGAGAGGACTATGGTTTATGGACCCGCGAGAGTCCGCAAGGCCAAGGGATGACTTCGGGGTCAAGCCAAGAGTAAGTGGGAACACATAGAGGGATTAAGAAGGGTTAGGAGGTATGAGCCCATTTCCTCATGGGATGATATGAAGGAGGAACTTAGAAAGATCTTCGCTCCCCGACATTCTCCTTCCTATCCGAGGAGCACTACCACTCCTCCATCCCCACCCGCCCAACTTGAGACAACCCTTAGGCCTCCAGCCCCACCACTCCCAACAAATCACCTCTCAACCATCATTACTACACTTCGCCACCAAGCCCTATCCCTTACGACCCAAACAAGCCTAGCCTCTACCTCTCCACCTAACCCCATGAGGGTCCCCGAACCCTAACCCAAACTCCCTTCCACAACCCTCACTATCCAAACCAAATTGGCTCCCACTTTCACCCCTCCACAACTGGCCGATCTAAAGGGCAAGAGACCCTTAACCGACCAAGATCTCCCCATGAAGGCCACCACCAACCAACCCACACTCCCTTTCCAGACCCATACCCAAACCTAATCTGCCTCCACTCCTCTATCTCCCCTCATAAGGGACACACCTCCCAAAGCCAACCAACCCAAGCCTCCTCACCCAACCCATCTCCCACTCCCGACTCCAATCCAACCCCAACCAAGACCTCCACTACTTCCCCTACCAAACCCAACCCAAAATTCCCTTTACCCACTGCCCCATGTGCACCATTCACCAACCATCATCACCCCATCCCCAAAAGACCTTCCAATTCCCTTAGGAAAGGAGGCCACACCCACTCACATAGAAGTAGATGCTAGCCCGGACCCTCTCCCCACCAATGAGAAAACTCAAGAACCTCAAACTCCTCCCACCGCTCATAGCCCGGATCTTCAAGAGCCACAAACCTTCACAAATGGCACCATATTCATAGATGGGCCCCTAGCTAGATGGCTAAAGGAGAGACTAATCCCTCCCATCACATCCCATGCCTATCCTCCCATGGAGCTAAACCTCCCCATAGTACCCTTCTCCACCTATCACACCACCATCCAATCATCATACCAAGTGGAAACTTTAGGGGATCTTCTTAAGGGCCTAGCATGGCAAATCAAGTTCATTAGCATGTTGACCCCTATGGCCGAACAACCTAGGAGCCTTAACCTCCTACACCTTTGTGTCGAGTCTATCACCTCAATCTACACCATTGGATGCTACACTAGTGACCTTCTATTATTCCTCCCCACACCCGATGAGCTCGACCTTATCCTCAAATTGGAGTCCTTCATATCGGGCAGAAAGCCAAGCCATCATCTCATGGCCAGCCCACCCACTAAGAACTTCGGCCCAATCATTTCATTAGAGGAGGATGATCCACCACCATATTGTGAGGATCTTGAGAATGTTGAGATGAACTTAGAGCTCTTTTCCCCCGAGTACACTTATGTTGACCCTTTTGACCCCTCCCAATGGGAACCCGGGAACCCATGTGATCCACCCACATCACTTATCACCCACTCCTTCCTACCCTCACCAGCCATGTTGGGCCAAGCCCACCTCTCCCAAGTCCCGGGCGACACAAGGGTAGTTATGACCAAGGAAGATTTACACCTAAGGAATAAGGAGGTGCCTCTCCCCATAATGTCCACCTTCCTTGAACCCTTCGACCCTTTTGAATGGAAACTCCATTGCCAAACCATACCCTAATACATCAAAGTCATTTTTGGGTTAGGAAAACATATGTCTTGGCACTTCGAACCACTTGGCATGATTCATAAGTCGGGTACATTCATTCATATCACCCACATGTCAAGTAGGAAATATGAGTGGTCCATATTCGGATGTAATGGTCCACCTTCATTCATCACGAGTCTTAAGCATGTTAGGAGCATTCATGGATGTCCGGGTCCTCCGGCACTCATCACACCCACGCATGAGAGGGACACCTATGGATTCCCCGGCCCTCCCACACCCTTCAAAGTCTCCATGACATCACTGCATGATTGGTCTAAATATGGTTGTCCTAGCCCCGTTTGCATATCATGCATCTCCCACTCACACCGCATCGTAGTACTTGGCATGAGCATTTAAGCAAGCAACAAACAACGAGCGGTGAGAATCACAAGAAGCGGGCAAAACCTTACGAACGCCACTTTAAATTCCAAGTTGGCAACTTGGCGATGGTGATTTTGGAGTGGCTCTACCATAGGGTCACCTCCAACTTCAGGGCATGAGGACTTGGACCTTGCCTAGTTCCGAGTGGCCTTGGCAACCCGGCTCATGGGTTGGACTTTCTAATGGGTTTTGTGATTCACCCCATTTCCCACGTGGCGGGTCCGACACCTTACATGGGCACCGCGGTGGATCTTAGAGAGAGTTTCAGGCCTACCCCTACCCTTGTGAGAGACACACTCAGAGAGCCACAACATATCAGCCTGAGACCCCGACGTGTGCACACGGAGGCAATACTAGGCAAGCATGGTTCCATCATTGGCAAGAGGCTGTGCCCAAGCCACCTTGAGTGGATGAAGGACCGTCCCATGGTTGCGGATGCAGGGTTGAGTTTGGAGGTCGTGGCTCGCCCGGAGCTTCTTTGGAGGACCACTTCCCCGGTGGACCCATACTCGACAGAGTTGAGTTCTTCGCACCCTGGGAGTATTATGGGGGCATCTCTCACCCTTCACATTTTTCCACAACTCCGATTGCTCACTGGCAGTACTCCATTGTGTCCGTCACATTTTATGAGTCTTGGCATGTAATTTTCATATTTTATTTGAGTCATATCATTGTAATTTTCCTTCTATTTAAGTCCAGTACCTGGGTTAATGAGTCATCTACCTAAGTTAAGTGTTATAGGGTTGATTAGTTTGGTTAATGGGCCCAATTCAATGGGCTAGGCCCAAGGGCGCCCCCTTCCCCCTTGGTTATTTATCATTAGTCCTAAAGTCAGGGACTTATTGTAAAATGTGGGTTTCCTATAAATAGGACCCCATTATCTCTATTTTTAGTTAATGAATGAAGATCTATTATTGTGAGTCCAAAAAATTGAGTTCATTTGGTGAGAAGCCATTAGAGAGGAGTGAGAAACTCCCCTCCCCTACCCCTTTCTCTCTCCTCCCCCTCCCACCTACTTTCTCTCTCTCCTCCCCTCATTCAATAGTCACCACAACTTCCCACAACACCTCTTTACTCAACCCCTAGTCCCAAGGGAGAACCCACCAATCTCCAAGCCACCCTCCAACCCCCAACCACCCACTACCCTTTCCCAAGCACCCTTCCATCTCCCCAAGGCTGAAGGGGTTCAAACCTGAGGCAAAATTTGAATCTCCCTCCCTTGCTGGCTGCCCTTCACCCCTCCCCAACACCCCCTTCCGACCCTAGTCGCCCTCCCCATTTCCCCTTGCTTCCCTTGGCCATCCCACCCTCATACACACAACCCTACACCTTCATCCTATTCCCAGCTCGCAGGTAGCAGAGTACCAGTGATTTATGAGGCTGCCACATCATCACCAAGAAGCTTCAGAGGGCGTACCATATACCGTTAGAAGCGTCTCGTAGACCACTTCGCAACAGTTATGGTCCCGTCCCAGTTTGAGTTCGTGGCTGCCCAGGAGAGCCGACATCGCCGGACTGCGCATCATCCTCCTGACAATCATCCAAAAGTAGATTGCAGAGGCTACCATGACCAGAGTTCTAAGCTTCTTGGAGCGGTGCTTGGCTGAAATGTTCTCCTCCAAGTCCCCTAGCATCGCCAAGAAGCAGAGCATCGTTTGAAGCTCGAAGCATAAAGTTCCGAATTTCCTACCATTAGTGCGTAGGTCAGTATGACTGAAGATAGGTTTGACCCCCTCCCACTTCTCAGGCTAACGCGGTCAGCTCCGACCTTCGACGGCATCCTTGTAGGTCTCTGTTCGAAGAGAGTTTGACCATGAATCCAACGATTCCAGCCTTGCATAAATCAGAGCTCGGGAGCAACCGTGGTGTCCTTGGCTTCCTTCTGTAGTGACACAAAAGCTACCACAATCAGAAGTCTGCAACCTTGTTCACGCCTCTGCCCCAACCGTCGTCGCCAACAAGAAAATCCCCAAAAATTCTGATGACATCCTGGGTCAACCACGGAGGTTTTTCCACTAGTTTCGTTGAAAACGGAGTTTGGGGCAGCCCGCAGCGGTGTCAACACCGACTATCTATCCGCTGTTCCAGAGGGCTGATAGAATTGACGATCTTCATCCACTTCGGCTTCTAGCATAGTTTTCCCCACCCCGCCTGGCCGGTTGACCGCCCCTCCCTATGTGGAGGTATATTTTGGTTGTAAAAAATAATCCCCACCCCTAGTCCAACCCCCTTGTAAGGGGCATAGTGCATGTAAACTGAAATTTGAGGTTGAAGCTTCATCGACACGGCGTACGGGTAAGCCCACGCTTCCTCGCTCGCCCTCGTCTCCGGCCGGGATCGGTGACTTCACACCGGTCAGGTAAGCTTCAGTTACCCCTTTGCTGATTTCTTTCCATTGCTGGTTTAGTATTGCCGCTAGTGCCATCGGACGGTAAGTGAGTGCCCGATCCCGAATTACTATTGTGTGAGTGACTACCGCGGGCGAGTTATGAGAGAGCCATTACCTCCCACGCCCGCGGCGTGCTGGCCGCCCCCGAGAGTGGGTATCCTAGGACCCTTAGAGGTTCAACCTTAAGCTAGCCAATCCCCGGAGCCGCGAGGTCCCATCTCGGACCCTCACCACCATCACCAAGTTGCCTACGGGCACTAATGTGTGCTTAGCGGGAGAGTCCGCTCGAGTGAAGTTGCCGGTCCGTGAATCTTGTTTGCTTGCTAGGTCCAAGGGATTAATAGATTAGTTGCTGCATTCCTAAGGCTTCATCAAACATCCTAGGTCGTGTCACATCACCCTAGATACACGCTACGACAAGAAGGAGGGTTGAATTGTCCCCGCCTAGAGCAATGACAATTTTTAAAATTTACGCAGCAAAATAAATACAACTGTCAACTCGAAATATAATAAAGTGAGATTTAAATCCTACACGAACTAGTTCTCTCGAACTCTCCGCTCTCACACAATCATAATGAACAAAATGATCATGCAAACCACAAACACATAGAGCGAGATAGATTTTTTAGGTTGTTCAGGACTATGATGGGCTCCCTACATCCACCCCTCACCGAATCGGTGAGGATCCACTCACTTCGAACTGAAGTGCACGAAGTTTCCACTACAAATACACGGAGATGTCATCTCCCACACGATCCGACAATGAATCTACACACACACTCATGTTGCTACAAACACATCACTCTTCACACACACAACCGTGCCCAAACAGTTCAACACACTCAGATTCGGAGTTCAGAAAAATGAAAATATGTTCAATACATGCTCATACTCAGGATAAACTGAGGAAGAATCATCAATATAAACTAAAGAAGGTTGGAAAAATGTATCCTTGGTATGTGAATGGCCTAGAGATAATCTTCTTTGAAGCTTCCAATGTGAGGGGGTCGAACAACAGCAGATACGAAGCCGCACGAACTCGTCGCTGCAGATTCAACTTCTTTGACACATGAAATCTTGATGGAAATGGATATAGCTTTGATCTCTTGACCCCAGAACACCCCTACAAGAGGAAGGAAAATGTGAAGCACTCAAGAACACTCTTCCTCTCTCACCTACGGCCAGAACCTTCTCTTCTCTACTTAACAAATTAGAAATTCGCAAGACATTTATATGCCCGCAACAAGATGTATAAAAGACAACAAAGCCCATGCTAATCCCTCGTAAAACATGTCCTAGATGTGTATGATAACCCTAGGGGCAAAAGGGTCAAAAATAGAACCCAAATGGATTGAGTTAGATGGGTTTCAAACTCATTTTTTAGGTATGTTCGCCGCAGTCGGTCGACCGAAGTTGGGAGCCGATCGACCAAACTGTAACCCCTTTCAGTCTGGCCGGTCCTGGCTATTTCGGTCAACCGAAGTCTTATGGCCGGTCGACCGATCTGAGAGCCAGTTCTTTCTGGCTAGCTCTGGCTAAATTGGTCGACCATTTGTTCCCTGCTGGTCGACCGAACATCCTACAGAATGCATAATTTAAGGGGAAAGTGTAAGAATACAAGCTCAATAGCCTGTTGGACGCACTAAGATTTCTTCTAGAATCTATTATCTTGATTACCGTTTATTGGCGGTAGTTTTATTTAGTGCGAGGGCGTGCCAGACACATGTGTGACAATGTGTTCGGGCTTTGAGACTGGAGTGGTCCGAGGCCCGTAGTGCGCTCCATCTGGTTAATCTGACGATCGTGGGCATTAGGTCGGGACTAGAGACCCGCCGCGTCATAAAGGTCACGACGTTAATTACATCCCCTCAGAGAGGGAAAAACCTTTGATTAGTCGCCAAGAAATGGGGGGGCCCACCGCATAAATATCAATTTTCATGAAAAGAAGGAACAACGTATAGAAAAGCATTTAAGCCCCCATATCACGGGGTGAGAGGGCATTTAGAGCCGTATCAGTCGCATGTTGACCATTTCATGTTCAGACCGATGTCCGAGTGAAAAATCATTATGGACGTATCGATAAAATCAAAACATATGTATGCCAGGGCACGTCGAGTTCAATATATAGGGGAGTGGCAAAATTCCATTGAATTCCAGCCAAATGGGTCAAACTCCGTGAGTTATCAGCCTGGTGCGAAGTCGTGCGACGACCATAACGGGGCAATCCCCGAGAGTTGGGCACGCCTTGGAAGGTCATCTTTGGCATCTCCCCCTTACTCGGGGTCAAAGGGAAGAAATTCTGGATGATTCGTCGTTAAATCTTTTAACCATCTCAATGAGGGCATTTCCCTTCTTTTTTTTAGACTTTTATTACTACCCATTTTATGATGTCATCTTGAGGAATTTTCATCATCATCTTGTTGTCAGGATTGATTGTTCATATATATGAATTTTCTGAAAATTTTCATGCCCATGAGTTTCTGAATTTGTGCAGTGAACCTTTTGCATTTATCAATGCAGGTGAGACTTCCTGAATTTGGACATAGGCAAGTGAGCCTTCGGGTTTCAAACATGCGAGTGCATTTCTGCACTCTTGGGCACTTTTTTTCTTTGATTTATATATGCAAAGTGTAGTTCTGAATTTATGTATGTAAGAATGCAATTCTAAATTCAAATATGTGAGGATGCATGTGGATGCCATCTCGATGGAATGGGCGATGAGGTTCTTTCACATAAGGGCATGCATGCAGATGCAGTACTGAAAATGTCGGCATATAGACTAAAATTCTTAAACTTGCGCACATAAGGTGGCATCCTTGGACCTATGCATGTATGTGATGGATGGAAGGCGGAGATGGGGGATTCTCATGAAGGGAGGATAAGAGGTCAGCTCCAAGCCTAAACCTATCTTCATGGTTGCAGTCTGCTTGGAGGTTCCCAAAGGGGGGATTTTGTAGGGATCACCATGCACAGTGCATGGGAGAACTAGGATGGGCACCTAGGGTATGGGGATGCATATGAGAGAGAGAGGGTAGTCATACCCAAGACTCATGAAAATCCTATGAGCCTATCGAATGGGCAGTCAACTGCATGACAACTTCAGTGGGATACAAATGCTCACAGAAATTCAGCCATAGGAGGTCACCATGTAAAACACAACCATTCTTTTTTGTTCCTTGAAAGCTTCTTTTTTTGAAGAGGGGGGGGGGGAGTTCAGTTGACCGAAATATTAGTTCGGTCGACCAAACTTCCCAGAGATGGAGCCCGCTGAACGGAGTCGACTCCCGCAGCTTGCTAAGTCAACTTCAGGGCAGATCGATCGACCGAAAGTTGGATTCGGTCGATCGAACCCGGCCATCAATGCAGTTCATTCTTTTTTCTTTGGGTTTTAAGATGAAGGGCTCACATGACTTACAGATTATTCAAATGCGCATGAAAAAAAAATTATATCCGCCAAGTTCAGAATCGAAGCACAGAAACAAGTGCGATGGAGCATCAGCCAATTTAGAAGAGTTTGGGCAGTCCGATGAAGGACCCCGTGAACGCATTTCTTGCCTCTTCTTGCACATGGGTCAAAATCATGCAGAATCCATTTTTTTGGAATTTCCTTTTCTATATGTATGCAGATGGAATTCTTGAGTTCATGCATGCAAGATGCAAGCCAGGCATGGTTCATGCTTGAAACCCATTGATAAGCTATGCATATGCACTTGAAGATTCTTTCCTGCCTTCCTGTGGACGTCAAAAAATGATGATGATCATACGACATGCACGTCTCAGCACTCGAGAGCGAGTCGAAGACGGAAAGGCCGAATAAACCCCATGCCTCCTCCAAGCAGGATGAATATATACCCGGTGCTCTGCCACCCAACAAAGAAGCCCCTCGGGCATAAGAGACAGCCCCGGTTCCCCAGTCGGCGGTGCCGAAGGCCGAATCAAAAGAAACTCAGGAATTCAAACGCATGTTCGACATGTGCCGGAAATCACTCAAAGTTTCGAATCGGGATTCAGAGGCCCTGAACTAAACACCCCTGAGGCGGTGCATTACAACTAAAGCAACACGGGAGGACAAGCGTCCGTCCGAATAGCCGCGACTCCGAGATGAAGTCTAAACCGGCGCGGCCTGCACTTAAACCGGCGCGGCCTTGCTTGGGCCTTAAACCGGCGCGCCCCTCCTATGGCCATTAAATCGGCGCGCCCCATCTTGGTTGCAATCCGGCGTGCCTCTTTGTATGTTGTTAATCCGACGCACAACAACACCGCGCTGGTTTAACTCAAAAGCTGTCCCGTCTGAGCTCCCGTTCTTTGTTCTCCCATCAGCTTCGGGCGTAGACGCAAAAGAGCATGACATTAATGCTTGAAGCTCTGTCTCCATCTCCATTCGACAGCACAGAAGCGGCAGCGGCGAAGCAGGACCCGGCAAATCCGTGAACATCCCATCCTCGGACGAGCAGCAGCGTACTGCACAAATCAACAGACGACACCGCGGCATGTCAACTCCAGATGTCCCAACGAACGAGGAGGAAGATGGAGGGAGTTTCTTCCGTTCAGGAACGAAAGGGCAGCCCATTCTATATATACTCTGCATGTTCGACAGAGCAGAAAAAAAAGGAGAGAGGCTCGAACCCCCGGAGGGTGTCTAAAGAAAGAAGAGAAGGCCACCCGAAGAGAAGAAAACTCCATCCATCCACGCCGGAGAGGTGAAGAAAAAAGAGAGATTGATCATGAGAGAAGAGAGGTGAGCTCGTAGGGGGGAGGAGCTTGTGCTCCGTTCCCCCTCCCCCATCGATGTATTTCTTTCCTCTTTCTCTGATGTGTTTTCCTTGCTTTTGTGTAAATCGCCCCTCCTGTATCTCTTTTCCCCCTTTTCCTTGGGGATGAATAAAAAGAACGCTTTTATTTTTGGGCATTAGTGGTGTTCTATCGTTTTGATCTCTCCCTCTTTATCTCGGGTTTCTTCTCATCCAAGGGCCTTTAGAAGTCTGCCTCTCCGTGGCATGACCTTCTAAGGAACCCACATATGGATGAACATTTATAGCCCTCCTGTCGCATACATTTGTCCCACCTTGAGAAATTATTACCCGTGAGTCGTGAGAGTTCTTGAAGGCTAGTCCCCGAGCTCTTCCACACTCACATGTGGGTTAACAGACCGCCGTGAGGTCTGCATTGTGAGGTTCACCCCGGAGCAATCTGTTTGGCGTTCCCCCATTTTTCTCTGGCAAACTTCTGTCTGGGGGAAGTGCTGCCTGATTTTTGCCAGGGCCAAGAACAAGAGGAACAAGAACACATAAGAACGAATAAACGAAGCTTCTTCAGACTAAATCAACCCCACTCAGAAAACCCCCTCCAGAAATCAAACACAAACTGAACTACCCTACACAACAAACACTTCTAATAAAACATTCAGATTTTCATGCCAATTCACCTTAACAAATGATAAAACACTTAAACTTCATCTCTATCAACTTAATCCACCAATTCGATGAACAAACCAATCAACAAATCAACTTGCAGTTGAGAGAAAAAAGAAACAGAGCCAACAAGAATGAAAGAAAACCTCATAGAAGCTATCCCGGCACGCTCCTAATCTGGCGTGGCCTAATCCGGCGCGGTACCCCCCCGCGCCGGTTAAACCCCACACTCAAAACCCCCTTCATTTTCTTGGCACCTATCCGGCGCCCCCCCCCCCCTTGCATAGCCCCCTTAAACCGGCGTGCCTTACTGTTCATTGGCCTTACCAGGCGCCCCCCTTGTGCTGCTTAATCCGGCGCGCCCTCTTTTGTATTACCCTATTCCAGTACGCCCCTGGCCCCTCTTCCTTCTTGCCATGTATCCGGCGCCCCCCCTTTACATCCTTAACCGGCGCGCCCTATTGCACCCATTAAACTGGAGTGCCCCTTGGCATCCCCTTATCTGGCACTCCCATTTGCTTCGTTAAATCAGCGTGCCTCATTAAAAAAAGGGTGATTAACTAAATAGAACAAAGGCTTGAAACTAATGAATAAAACAAAAGAAGAGACCTAAACCGATAAAACAAATAAAAGGGATAGGAAACCAATAATGAAAAGTTGCCCCAGCTATAACTAAAATTTTTTTCTCGGCTGCACCCTTGACCCCCACGACCTGACCGAACACGAACTGGCCGCGACCTGACCGCGCAGGTCGATCCGCGTGCGAGGGCGCACGATGGCGAGTTCGGGCTCCACACCGAACAGTTCGCTCCCTCGGACTGTGTATGAAGTGAAAAGCACCGATGCCCCATGGTATCAGATGTGGACCTCGGAATCCCCGACATGGCCATAGTCTGAAACTGTCTCGAGCCAATAATCCGTCAGCTTGACCCACTTCTATCGGGATCCAATCCCGCAATCCCATTAAACTTACCGTACTCGTAGTAGACATTCATACGGTTTTGTCGTCGTCTTCGATGCTTCAAATGCGGACTCTCGTCCGAACAATGAATGGTCCGTTAGTGACCGACATATATACCGGGATCTAATGCCGCACTTGCATTAAACTTGCGGTACTCTCGACATACATTTGTACGGGTTTGTTTTCATCTACACCGTGCCTTCAATATGGACCTTTGTCCGAACATAAAGGGGTCCATGAATGACTGACAAAAATCTGGATGGAATGAGGTGGCTCTCGTCCCCCCCGAACCCTACGTTTGGGAATATCAATAAGACATTCGTGAGTCACGTTTGGACCTCGGGTTCGCCCCAACCATGGTCATTGCCTGACCCACATCATAGGCCTATAGTCAGCTATCTTTGTACACGTCTTTGTTTTGGAATCTAGTCCCGGGACACTTTCCCGCTGCCCTTCGGCACCGGAAATATTAACGATGCCCACGCAAGCCTCGTTTGGAACGCGGGAGGCGACCTCGGAATGGTCCTGACTCGATCTCGCACCGGGCTAATAAACTCACTGATTTCCGACCACTCTAACCGGGATTCAACCGAATGTCTCCTATCCCTTTGAACAATAAACTTGCCATACCCCCAGCATACATATGCTCCGATTTTCCCCGTGACGATCATGATTCTTTGAAGCCGGACGCTCGTCCGAATATGAAAATGGTCCCTTGAGTGACTGACATATTTCGAATGCTTGCTTCCCTAGACATAGGGCTTTCCGACTGATTCGAGACCGCTATCGGCTTGTTTCTCTCGATATAGTTTCCTGGCAATGAGGCCCTGATTCTCGGCAATTAATCAATTGTGTTCCTCTCTCTGAGGGGATGTAAATGATGTTGTGACCTTTATGGCGCGGCGGGTTTTGGTCCCGACATGAACCACACAATCGTCTGATTAGTCAGATCAAGCGCATAATAAATCGTCACTTTGTGACTAGCATGCCCACGCACTTAATAAACGAATAAACCCACCGAATAAACCGACATAAAGAAACAAACAAATGAGCGTGTCGAAAAGTGCGTCCACAAGTCTGGCACGCCCGGTGGGACCCAAACCACCCTTCATCTCTTCACCGGGATTCGGGACCTCATGGCCTCCTAATAAACGAGGTTTGCCTTCTTTAGTGAATTGCATGTGTTGCCTTCGCTAGCCCTATGGGGAGAAAAGTCGGACCAGGCGAAAATGTTTTGTGGCCTCAGAGATGCTACTCCTAGGCACCTACAGCTTCCATGAATCATGAAGGCCGCTAAAAAAGGAGAGAAGAGAAAGAGAGAAGGAGGGAGGAGAAACCAAACCCCCTTCCCGCAAGAAGAAAAGAAGACAAAAAAGAAGAAGAAAAGAATAAAGAAGAAAGAAACAAAAAGGGAAGAGAAAGAATCGACGAGAGAGGGTTGTACGTCCATATCCGTCAGGACCCATGCTGAATAAAGATTACCACTGTGGGATTGATGCGGTGGAGCGAACCACTCATCCCCTCCCTGAGGAGGTGAGCGCTCTCCTGTACACCCACCTTGGTCTATTACACAAAGAAAAAAGAGAAGAAGAAGAGAAGAAAAGAAAGGACAAAAAGATTTTGGCAAGCATGGTCGACCAAGAGAACGAGAAGAAGGCCGACATCACACCCGGCTCTAGGAGGGTCGAAGTCTGTGGTATAATCCCCTGGCCCGTTCCACCTTCCTGCTGCCCCTATCCGGCATAAAACGGCCCCTCGAGTGGCTGCTAGAAGATCCAATAAGCCGCAATTGTGGCTTAATGAATTCTTGCCCCCTGTGGGGAATGCTTTAACCCGCCATGGGGGCATAAGAAGCAAAGACCCTACCCCGCCATGGGGGTATAAGAAGCAAAGACTCTACCCCGCCATGGGGGCATAAGAAGCAAGAAACACACCCCGGCATGGGGACATACAAAGAAAGAGACAAACTCTGCCCGGGGTGCACAAGAAGCAGAATACACCCCGGCCTAGGGGCACATGAAGAGAATCCACCCTGGCTCGGGGGCACGTAAAGCAAAAGTCATACCCCGGCTTAGGGGCATTTAACGAAGAAGTGTACCTCCGCCATAGGGGGCATAAGAAGCAAAAGAGTTTCACCCCGACTTAGGGGCATAAGTTGCAACAGAGTTACACTCCAACCTGGGGGCACATGAAGAGAATCCACCCCGACTTGGGGGCACATAAAGCAAAGGTTACACCCCGGCTTAGGAGAATACGAAGAGAAATATACCCCTTTCTGGGGTGGAAGAAGCAGAAGAATCTACCCCGGTCCGGGGGCACGATAAACAACAGAGTTATACCCTGATCTAGGGGCACGTGAAGAAAAGACACCCTACCATGGGTGCACAAGAAGCAAAACACACCCCTCATGGGAGCACGTGAAATAAAACTACCCTCCCCCTTCGGGGGCATAAGAAGCAAAAGATACACTCCGTGCCGGGGGCATGTGAAGAGGAAGATACCTCTCTTTGGAGGCATAGGAAGCAGAAGAGGCACCCCAGCTTAGGGGCATTTGAAGGAGAAACATACCCCGCCATGGGAGCATATGAAGAGAGGTATATCCCGCCTTAGGGGCATTTGAAGAAGCAACATACCCCACCACGGGGGCATGGAAGCTGTAAAGAATATACCCCGACTTATGGGGATCTGAAGAAGAAACATACACCCCGCCTGGGGGCATAGAGGCCGTAAAGATGCTACCCCGCTCTGGGGCATCAGAAGCAAAGACTACACCCTGTCGTGGGGGCATAAGAAGCAAAAGACTCTACCCCTCCTGGGGGCATAGAAGCCATAAAGAATACACCCCGGCTTAGGGGCACGTGAATAAGAAACACACCCTACAGAGGGGGCATAGAAGCTATAAAGAATACACCCCGGCCTAGGTGGTAAATGAAGAAAAGCTACACTCCAACCTGGGGGCACATTAAGAGAAATACATCCCAGTCCGGGGGCATCAATGAGAAAGGAAGAGCAGAATAAAAAGAACAGTGATGAAGTGGACGTGGTCTTTGAACCCGTCTCTTCACAATAAAAGAAGAGCCGAAAAGAAAAGAACTGTCATCAGGCATACGTGGTCTCTCCACTCGCCTCCCCGCATAAAAGAAGAAGAGAAGAAAAGAAAGTAAGCCTTGAGGCAGACATGGTCTTTCACCTTCTACCTCCAGCCATCCAACAAATAGACTTCTCATGGGGTTGGTGTCACGACTTTTCGTCTAAGCCAACAAAACCTTTCGCATACAGGACGTTAAAACGACAAAACCTTTCAGCCGACGGAGCGTTAAACCGACAAAACTTTCTACCGACGGGGCGTTAAACCGACAAAACCTTTCACCGACGGGGCGTTAAACCAACTAAACCTTCCACCAACTGGGCGCTAAACTGACCAGATACTCAGCCATCGGGGCTTCAATCCGACAGATACTCATCCATCGGGGCTTCAAGCTGACAAATATCCCACCATCGGCCTCTGAGCCGACAGCTATGCAATTATCGACCTCCGGGTCGACATCTATTCAATCATCGGCCCCTGAGCCGACAGCTTTCAATCATCGGCCCCCGAGTCGACAGCTATTCAATTATCGGCCTCTAGCCGACAGCTTCCCCATCATCGGCCTCCGAGCCGACAACTATCCAATTATCGACTTCTGGGTCGATAGCTTTCTAATCATCGGCCTCCGAGCCGACAGCTACCCCAATCATCGGCACCTAGCTGACAGCTTCCCAATCGAAAAATAACATTTTCACTTTGGTTCGGGTCCTTCCCTGGCCAGAGAATCAAAGAATCAACCTTTCACTTTGGTTCAGGTCCTTCCCCGGCCAGAGAATTAAAGAATAAACCTTCCACTTTGGTTCGGATCCTTTCCCGGCCAGAGAATTAAAGAATCAACCTTTCACTTTGGTGCGGATCATTTCTCGGCCAGAGAATCAAAGAATCAACCTTTCACTCTGGCTCGGATCCTTTCCTGGTCAGAGAATCAAAGAATCAACCTTCCACTTCGGTTCGGGTCCTTTCCCGGCCAGAGAATCAAAAATAACCCTTTCACTTTGGTTCGGGTCCTTCCCCGGCCAGAGAATCAAAGAATCAACCTTTTACTTTGGTTCGGATCCTTCCCCGGCTAGAGAATTAAAGAATCAACCTTTTCACTTTGGTTCGGGTCCTTCCCCGGCCAGAGAATCAAAGAATCAACCTTTCACTTTGGTTCGGATCCTTCCCCGGCCAGAGAATTAAAGAATCAACCTTTCACTTTGGTTCGGGTCCTTCCCCGGCCAGAGAATCAAAGAATCAACCTTTTCACTTTGGTTTGGGTCCTTCCCCGGCCAGAGAATTAAAGAATCAACCTTTTCACTTTGGTTCGGGTCCGTCCCCGGCTAGAGAATCAAAGAATCAACCTTTCACTTTGGTTCGGATCCTTCCCCGGCCAGAGAATCGAAGGATCAACCTTTCACTTTGGTTCGGATCCTTCCCGGCCAGAGAATTAAAGAATCAACCTTCCACTTTGGTTCAGGTCCTTTCCCGGCCATAGAATCAAAAATAACCCTTTCACTTTGGTTCGGGTCCTTCCCCGGCCAGAGAATTAAAGAAATCCTTTCACTCTGGTTCGGATCTTTCCCCGACCAGAGAACAAAAAGGGACCCCTTTTTTTGGCTCTCGCAGCCCACTTCCCATACTTTGGCTTTTATAGCCTGCTCTCTCAATTTTGGCTCTTGCGGCTTGCTTCCCAATTCTGGCTCTCGTAGCCTACTTCCCTTTGGCCTTCGTGGCCTGCTTCCCAATTCTGGCTCTTGTAGCCTGCTTCCCTTTGGCCTTCGTGGCATGCTTCCCAATTTTGGCTCTCGATGCCTGCTCCTCCAACCTTTTGCCTTTGTAGCCCACTTCCCAGCATCTCCCGACTTCTACGGCCTGCTTCCCTAATGCCCCTCGGCTTTTCTGGCCTATTTCCCGGCATCTTTTGGCCCTCATGGCCCGCTCCCCTAATGTCCTTTGGCTTCTATAGCCCGCTTCCCTAATATCCTTTCGGCCCTTTGTGGTCTACTCCCCTAATACTTTTACTACCACTACACTCATACGTAACGACATGATGTTCTTACACAAAAAAAGACAAAAAAAGAGATAAAAAAGAGATAAAATTTTTTTTCTTGGCTGCCCTGCTTGCATGCTTACTTATAATATAAAATAAGATGCACCTCCTTGGAATTTTCTAGGACCTTGTTACCTTGCTAAATAATAATGCTACCCCGATTCTGGATGCACGTGCGTCACGGCATACGCTCAAAGGGAACCCAATTATGACGGGTGCACACGTCAAGGGGAAGAGTCATGGCTAAACTGCTAAGCCCAACTCATAAAATAAACCTGAGGCAACACTCCCACACTTCACGTTTAATGTGTTCAATGGTCTTCAACCATAGGGATTGCCTAACTTTCTTCTTAGCACTCTACGGATGCTTGAATTTCTGCACTCACGTGAAAGGTAATTGTGAGGAAAAAGTTACCTACCCCCACTAAAAAAAGAAAGAAAAGAAAAATGATGCAAAAAAAGGGAGAGAAATGTGAATCCGAGTAGCCGGGAATCCCCACTGAAACAAATGAGGAGACTCGCGCGAAATGGTGAAGCGAATTTCAATAAGGATGAAGCCTAATGGCCGGGAATCCCCATTGAGACACATGAGGAAACTCGCGTCAAACGGTGGAATCCGTAATAAAATTATGATAAGGATGAATCCTAGTAGCCGGGAATCCCCATTGAGAAACATTTGGAGACTCGCGTCGAACGGTAAAATCCACTACCAAAATAAACAGATGGGGGTTGTGCGAAGCTACCGAAATCGAAAGCCTGAAACCTATGTGTAGGCGCTAGAGTAACCCTCGAGTGTTACTTAGAAAACCTGCATATCCCTATGTTTAGGGCCTTTTGTTCACATGTTTGCTCCTCCACACCATAGAGAATTACCTCGGGTGAAATGCGTGAATTTAAGCTATGCATGCAAGACATGCGATATCCTCTTGACGGGTGCACCACCCCTCAGTCGTGCCTCGTGGCCCGCACCACGTTCGTGAATTACGGGCGATGTCCCTATCCCATCCCCTGTAGAGGGAGCTATCTTATTTATACTTATGTTATGCCCGCTGTCGAATGCCTGCATGCTTGAATAAAGAAATAAATAAAAAAAACTCAATTTCGGCTATTGCGGCCTGATTTCCCAGTTCTGTCTCGTACAGCCCAATCTTGGCCCTCACGGCCTACTTCCTGCCCCTGCGGCTTGCTAATCTTCCAGCTTCAGCTTCCGCAGCCTGCTTCCCCGATCTGGGCTCTCGTAGCCTACTCCCCAATTTTGGCTTGTGTAGCCAGCTTCCCGATTGCGGCTCTTGTAATCCGCTTCCCCGATTTCAGTCTTCACGGCTGTAGATGTGGAAAATATGTAGCGTGGTGTCACAAGTCACATAGGCAAGCATATATGCATAAGTGATAATATAATGTGCATATCAAGTGAACATCATGAACATGTGACTATGTAAACATGGTAGCATGATCATACAACAAGACAAAAGCGATAAAAGATGTAAAAGAATGCCGTGATCGCCACCAAGGAATGACAACGCCAAAAGAATATAAAATACTAAGTGCGTTGTGTACCTTGGAAAAAGAGGATGATCGCGCTCAATATCAAGATGCGGGGACTATGTGGATTACCTCTCCTTACCTTCCAGTCGGCTAGAAGGTAAGGGCCTCACTTTCCATGCTTTCCTGCGAAACAAACACAAAACAAGAGGCAAAACCCATTAGAAAATGCTAAGTGTAGAAATCTGTCCAAGTGCATAAAGTAGCATGAAAGATTAAGGGCAAACTTACCGGGGGAGGGTTTTTAACCCCTATGGAAGGGTGCAAACAATAGGTGTGTATATTGTGATGATATTAACATGAAGAAATTGATTTAATAAGTCATGATGAACATAGATAAACAAGATGTAAAAGTGCATGCCACAAGAAAAATTGTGCAAACAGTGTAAAGTGGGTGCAAAGACTGATGCAAACAGAGAGGCAAACGATGTCCAAATAGGGAGAAAATTGATATGGAAGAAGACTTGAGTGTTGTGAAGAAGTAGGAACAAGAATCACTCCAAAAGGAGGTCGGGATAGAAAGTTATGATGGCGGAGATTTGGGGAAAAGATATAGACTGTGCAGAAAATTCAGAACAGTGCACAAAATGGACTCAAAGAATGATGAATATCTCACAAGATAGAACACCAAAAGAGGAAAGAGTGGATGCTATGGAAAGGTGGGAGTGTTGTGGGGAAACTAGGGTAGAAAGGAGAGTTTAAAACGGGGAAGAGACCAGTGAAAAATGGGGTGGAAAACACAAGAAAATAGAGCGGTGCAGAACATGGGAGGAAAATGACTAAGTATAAAAACGGAATGATCAAGCAAAACTCATGGACAAAATATGCATGAAGATGACAAGGTAATGAGCCCAAAACCAAGGAACACAAAGATTATACTTCCCTCTAGAGCCTGGAGTTGAAAGGGAGGATAAAGAGTGCCCCCACGGCCTCGCACCGGCGACGCAAACATGCCCCCGTCGCAAGAAATCTGAGTTTCAGGAAAGTGCAGAACAGTGTGATGAAACCTCAAAAGTAGGGGCTTGGAAGAGGGGGAAAAGATATGAGAATTAAGGCAAACATATAATGAAAATGAAGCTAATACTCCCCTCTTCAAGATGGAGTTGAGGGAGGACGAAAAGGATGAAGCATGACTCCGCACCGGCTTGATGAACAGGCCCCCGTCGCGAAGTTGTAGCAGAAAATCAGCAAACTGTGATGATTTGCCAAAAGTAGGGGCAAAGTTAGGAGGGCAAACGATGATGAAATCGAGCAAATAAGGAACCAAAACGAAGCTTATACTTCCCTCTTCAGGCTAGGGTCGAAGGAGGATGAAGAAAATTTGGCATGGCTTCGCCGTCGCCTTGAAAACACGCCCCCGTCGCACAGGAAATCTGGGCAGGTTTATATAGAAAAAGTGGTGAAACCCCCAACTTTCTCCCACGATTCCAGAAGATAGAGTCCACCAAATCTCGAGATCTCTGGATCATTCTCGAGATAATAGTCAAGATAAGGCGTAGGAACAAACATGACTCTTTTTGGTTGAAGATGTGGAAGTTATGGCTCTTGGAAGAAGCCTCTGGAACCTAATCTGCAGGTTTTTTTTGGTTGCACGAAAAGCAGAAAAATCTGATATTGCGGCCACGATTCCAGAAGATATAGCCCATAAAATTTTGATTTCTATGAACCAAATTAAAGATAATACAAAGGGCTAGAAGTAGGAAAGAACGGGGATCCATTTGGATAAGTATTCTTGAAGCTATGGCCGCCGCAAGATAGCCACATCGCGCAGGTTCGTGGAGATAGTCCAGAGCAGGCTGGACTCTTATTGGATAAACGGTCGGACGACTGACCGTTAAGGGTTAAACGGTCGTCAACCGACCGTTTGCAATAATGAACGGCCATTAACACGACCGTTTAAGGTAAACCTTGCGTGACTTTGGAAATTGGACTATATCTCCCAAACGGTGCAGAATTAGCGAAAGTGGTAGAAGACAAAATTATAGATAACTCAAAAATGAACAACTTTTATGAAGAAAGTAAGATGAGAAAATGATCAGAAGAGAGAGAAAATAGGGCTAGAAGAGAGAGAAAGAATATCGGGACATAGGTGAACAATGCAGTCTGCCAAAAAATTGTAAATAACTTGAAATCAGTGCAGAACTGGCCAATGACGTAGAAGAAGAAATTGTAGGGATTTGAAATATGAACAACTTTGGTGAAGGACACATTTTGAAAAGAGGAAAGGAAAGGGGTGAAAAAGGACCATTTTCAAGACTGTGCAACGAAAGGGGGCTGAATGCTTGAGGGAAGCCGGCCTAAATGGGCCGTAAGGCGACTTTGAAGGCCGGAAGGTGATAAGATAGGCTCCAGGGCTCTATGAAATAATGATCTCCAAGGTTCAAAAGGAATGGAATAATGAAATGGGCTCGAAATCCATCCAAGAAAGGCTCCAAAATAATTGGTAATTCGGGGCATCAAAATGATGAATAAGAGAAATGACTCAACTTGTAGGCTAAAAATGGGTGTCAACAGATGCCCCTCCTTGATGTCCGCTTTGCAAGGGAGCAAGCGAAAGCGACACGTAGGTGAAATGGAAAGGAGATGGAGCGAAAGTGACAGCGACGTGAAATGGAGATGAAGCGGAGAGAACTGATAAGCGGGCATCAAGGCAAAAGGCACCCGTTTTAACCAACAAGCGACAGGAATTCTCCCGAAATCGCCGAACTAACCACCAGAACTGGATGACAAGATTGAGACATGTCTTGAGAACTAAACTAATAGGAAAAAAAGGAAGCACGACCAGGCTCATCGGGGACACAATCCACAGACAATGAGGGGGTCGAAAAGGAGCACAACGTAAAAAGCAAGAGAAATATAACTGAGATAAAATCCAGACAGGAATCACACTGGCCAACCAGACCAAGCGAAAAGATCAGAGAAATCGTTCAAATTCAGAGTGGAATAAAGATCTCTTATCCAAGAGACATGAAGTGCAACTAACCATTATTGAGGAGAAACCTTGAATGGATCACGAGACGTTAATGCTCAAAATATGACATGATGCATGCTGGGCTAAAATAAAGAAATCATCAAAACGAATGCAAAGAAATCATAAAATAGAAAGTACTCAAGAATAGTATTGCTAGATTGGAAAAATCAGGGTCAATACACTATCCGCAACCACGGCGTGCGTGATAGAACCATCGCTCCCTAATTTTTCCAACCTAATGGCCTATCCGATGATTAAACATGTGCACCTAGATCATCATCATTTTTGTTAGAGGGGAACGTCAGATCCTGGAACACATGAATGACCACCCGGTTCTCGAGATAATATAACAATATAGATACCATATAGTAATGCAACAATGAGTAGGGATAGAAGGCCATACCTGACTTACCTGTGCAGGCGAAATGGCATTTTTTTTATTTTTATTTTCTGATTTTTTTTATTTTTTCATATATAAGACAAATATGATAAACAAGCAAGTGTAAACATAGATAAAATAATATAACTATCAACTGAACGACAAACAACACGACATAACATAACGGTCAAATGAAATAGGAGACAATGCAACATAACATAACAAAGGCACACGAGCACATATGCAATGGCATGAACGAACAACATGCATGCATGAACACGGTGTGACAAGACAACAACGCGGTGGGACAACACACGGTTGGGACAAGAACATGGGACATAAAGGGGTGACTAACAACATGTGCAAGATAACTAACAACACTCGGTGAAGGACAAAATAACATGTGTGGGATAACACGGTGGGACATAAACACGTGACAAGGATACGGCGGGATAAAAGACATAAACAGATATGCCCTTCATTCAAAACCCAAGATCAGAATGAAGCAGAACCGCCAGGTTCATAATCGTGAGGCAAAGCCCTCTCATAAAGATATGATCATTGCAAACAAAAACTCAGAAGGACATGAGCTTCAGAACAGATCGAGAGAGTGGACCGAAGAAGGAAAGAACATATCAAAGATGTGGACAGGAGGCAGAGCACAAAGATATAGCAAGGAACGCCTGAGTACTTGCAACCTGCACACTTAGCAAACAGATTACGCATCTGTCCTTAAAATGCAAATGTATGAAAAAGACACATTTTTTTAGATTTTTTGGATTTTTTTTGATTTTTTTAGCTTTTCAACAATATTTCATTTTTTGGATTTTTTGAAATATTTGATTTTTTTAGGTTTTTGAAATATTTGATTTTTTTTAGGTTTTAAAGTATTTGATTTTTTTAGATTTTTGACAATATTTGATTTTTTTGATTTTTTTGAAGTATTTGATTTTTTTTTTAGACTTTAGGTAATATTTGATTTTTTTTTTGGATTTTGACATAGCAATCCGCAGCACCTAAAGACGAGCTCAAACTACTGCACAGGGATCGTCGTTCCTACCCCTTTCATTAAAGGCTTCCCTTAAGCAGTGCGGGCATGTGAGGGTGGCTTACCACAACCAACCGCTTCTAAAGAACGGTGCCCCTACTAAGGCCATACCCAGGATACAACCTAGCCTAAGAGGGAGAAGCAGAAGACAAATTGGAGACAAGCTTCGTCTAGGATGGGAGATATCAGGGCTCGAATTCCTTCCAGGGCACTACCCCTCAAAGAGATAACCTGTTGCGCCGGGGCTTTGTGTCTTCGATTTTTAGACCCATATTTATTAGGCACGCATGCGACCGGGCTCATGACGTCCCGCGGGGAACTGTACTACCACTCTTGCCATGCCTTTGATTCATAATTTTGCATTGATTCATTTTCTCATTTTGGTAGCCCTTATTGGCCAGATATAGTATGAAAGCTCACTTTTGAGGGTCAAGACTGCCCCTATTTGAGACCTCTCTCGTATTGGGGAGTGCCTAGGTTGGTCATCTTATCCATCCATCTCTTGCCCCTGCACTTGGCCGAGCAGAGAAAAGAAAAGATCTTCGTGCATACCCAAAGTATGACCAAAGCAGCAACGGTGCGCCTCAGAGAGATCGGCTATGGCTTGCCGTGTAGTGTGTGAAAAACCCATGCCTAAAGGTCACCCTCAACGATCGGGGAAAGAAACTAGACTCCTAGCGTGGAGCTATCACCAGCCTAAGGGTGCTGCAAAAGCTAACTTTTTTATTTAACACAAAGTTAAGATCTAATTAAACAAAGACTCCTAAAGCCACTCAATCATGTTAAGAAATCATGTACAGAAATAATAGAAATAATGGAAATGAAAGCATATTTCTTGCCCAAAATAAAGATACCTTTATAAATCCATGGCGTGGAAACCAGCATCCTGAAGCAATCTCGATCATCGAGCTTTGAGGAGCGCGAACTTTATTTTCCTTGCTTGTCCAGACAAAGGATGAAAGGATAGCAAAGGATTAGATTCCTCGACATAGAGGAGTGGCAGACATCATACTGGACGAAGAAGGGATAAAAAGGAAGAGAGACGAGGGCTAGAACTCCCTCGTTAAGGCACTGAGGCCCTGATAACAAGGAACCAGATATAGAATAAACAGGGATTAACTGAGATCAAGGTGGGCTAAAGCCTCGAAAATAGCAAGAAAAAGGGTAATGACCTTGAAAGGGTGAGACAGAAAGAATAGAAAGACGTCGAAAAGATAACTGTGAAGACAAGGAAGAAGGATAATGATCATCCGACGTGGTCGGAGAAGAGGAATAGCGATCACCCGACAGAGGTGGGGAAGAGAATGTATGAACACCCGACAAGGTCGGGGAAAAGAAATGGAAACCCCCCAGCAAAATCGGGGAAGGATCAGAAAAATCACCCGACGAGGTCGGGGAACGAGCGCAAGGGATTCCTAACAAGGTCGGGGGAAAGAGACGAGCCGTGAAATCCGGACGTGTCCAGGAAGAAAAACTAGAAGATGCCCCTGACTCAGGGCAAGAGGAAGACATAGGTCGAGGCCTAGAATGGTGAGGATAGGGAAAGATGGTGGAAATATGGTCAGGTGGTGGAAGGTACACCACCCACGAATAAGAACTAAGCAATAGAAAAGACGAATGGATGAAAGAAAAAGATGAGGTAGTGGACCCCTGAGTGCACAACAGACGGCCCTTGAACTTACGTCGCCGCCTCTTCTTAGCCGCAATCTTCTTGAAACAACACAGCCTAGCGCAGGCTCGGCTTCCCGGGCTCCTCAATCTATAATGTCTTCTCAAATAGCGGGCCCACCTGGCAGATGGCCTGGCCCGGTCATGAATATGCAGCTTCATTGGGGCGGCTGCCCCTAGACCCCCAGTGCTAACAAGATGCAGATAATCTTGGGTAAACAGCTTCTCAACTGAATGAATATCATGAAGCCACTGAGTTTTGTCTCTTGGCACTATAACATAGAGGTTCGGCAACTCCACTCGGCAATCAGGCTCAAAGCATAACTCCCGTACTAGAAGAGCAGGACAAAGCTGAGAGAGATCAATACGCGGCGTTAACGTGGCCGGCATGCTAATAAATTGAGGGAGGTTGCACAGCAAGTGCAGAATGTCCTTGGAAAGTGCAGAAGATGCAGCCAATTTCCCCTTGAATAGGGAATCCATAAGGCTCCGGGCGGCCGTATGGGTTAGCATAATCCGAGTAGAGAACCCCTCTCGGCCAATGAACTGAACAGCAATCGAGCGAGGAGAAATAACATCATCGATAGTGAATCCCCCGGCGAGCGATGAGATTGCCATCAGCCTCGCTCGTGAAGAAACTGGCACTAGTGCGAGTGAACTCTTCTTTGCAACCATTTCTGAAAATGCAGGCTCATTATCCCGAAAATAGCCAGGGACCAGGACCCATATTGGCATGCGGCAAATGACATCTTGAATCTTGAAAAGCACAATCGAAACCTGGCTCGGCTCATTATCTCCCTGGGGACCAGACCCAAGGGGCACCAAAGATAACGCACACCCGCTCCGTGGGGTGGAAGGGGATGGAGAAGTGGAGGTAATAGGCTTGGAAGGTGTGAGTAAAGGCTCAGAAGGCGTAAGTGGGGGTAAGGGCAAAGGTGGCGGCGTAGGAGGGGGTAAAGGCGAAGGTGGAGTTGTGGGTATAGGTATAGCCTGCTCAAGCTTGGGCGATGATGGCGAAGGGGAGGGCAAAGGTGGTGGAGATGGTGGAGGTGATGGGATAAGGGTCTTTGGGAGAGGAGGCGGTGAGGGCGGGAGTGATGGCGGTAGGGGTATTAGAGATGGTAGAGAGGGTGATGTGGTCAATGAAGGTAATGGAGGTGAAGATGGTGAAAGTGGTGGAGAGGCAGAGGAATTGGTGGGTCGTGGCGCCCACCTTCGACGTATCGACATGACACGTCGAGCGGCGTCAGGAGTAAAAGCGATGGTGGAAATGGAGGAGGAAGAAGAGGTAGCACTAGCCTGAGCAGAGGCTTGGGATGGTGGAGGTTCTGGAGGTTGAATAGGAGATGGTGAAGGTGAGGGGGTAGGTGGAGATGAAGGGGGTGACGAGGTAGGCAACGAGGTAGGCAAAATCATAGGTGATGGAGTAGGTGGCGGAGCAGGTGTAATGCCCGATAAAGAATCATAGGGGTGCCCCTGGTCTTGTAGTGGAAACGGCTGCCTGGGCGGTGACTGCTGCTGCTGCTGGCTACGGAGATTTGAGATAGCTTCATGCATGGCGGCCCAATCGATCATCTTCTTTGCTTCTAGATCATAAAGATAATCCTGGAACTCGGGGCAATCCTCAACTAAATGCCCCTGCTGGCGGTGAAATTCACAATACTGAAACACATTCTCGGCCACGAGTCGGCAAGGCACAATCGGAGGGAGCTGCAATGCGTGAGCGGCCATCAAAGCTCTAAAAATGTCTATAAAAGACTCCGGCAACAGTGGAGAAGGAGCCCGCTTCGGGTACGGTGGATGCCGAGGGATATGGGAAGGTGATAGAGAAGGTTGCGGGGATGGAAGCGGAGGTTGCGTAGGCAATGGCGCATGGCTAAGGGAAGGATTTGGTGAAGGCATATGCAGAGTAGGATGAGGGGGTATAAAGACGGCATCCTCCTGCTCGGGGTGTGGTGTTTCCTTGACCGGAGGTGGGGGGTCATGCGGGTATGAAGAGGCGGAAGGTTGACTCGTGGAGGGTTGACATATGGAGGTATATGGATATGTGGAGGTATATGGGTGTGGGGGAGAGGAAGGCCGACTCATGGAAGGATATGTGGGGGAGGGCTGACTCATGGAAGATGATGGATAGGAGGCATATGTGGGCGTTGAAGGTGAAGGGGACTCTGGGTCAAGGGAACTTAAAAGTTGTTGGTGGATGAAGCGGGCTCGGCTATAAAGCTGTTGCCAGGAGGTGATGTCATTCAAGGCTAAGATGAACCGATACTCGGGCGTTGCATTAGAAATAATCATTTTGATTTGCTCTCCCTCCGTAATATGTCCCGGGACTTGCGTAGCTAGGCGACGCCAGCGGTCGGCGAAGGTAGAGAACTCCTCGTCAGGCTTCATCTTCTCATGGGCCAGATCAACTATAGAATACTTGGGCCCAACCTGGTCTTAATACTACTGAACAAATTTCTGTAGAAAAGTGCTTGCTCTTTCCTTCGTCGTTATTCTGGGGAAGAATTGCTCCTAGTGAGTATTCAATGGCGGCTATGTAGAGAATCAGGGGCCGCCCCTTGACTGGTGCCCCCATCACAGGCGAGGTGTTCATATATTCCTTCAATTGGTCAAAAGCCTTCTGGCACTCTTGGCTCCAGCGGAATGGTGTATCTTTCATCATCAGCTTATGAAATGGCTGACAACGCCCAGATAGATTGGAGATGAACCTGCGGATGTAAGATAATCAGCCCTATAGTGGCCGCAATTCCGTTAAATTCGTTGGAGGTGACAACTCCTGAATAGCTTTGATCTTGGAGGGGTCAATTTCTATTCCCTGATATCGGACAATAAATCCCAGAAATTTCCCACTAGAAATGCCAAAGGCACATTTCATCGGGCTAATCTTCAAGTCATATTGCCGGAGCCTTCCAAATATGATCCCGAGGTCACTCAGGCGGTCTTCTTTCTCACTGGTCTTAACGACCAAATTGTCGATGTAGCATTCAACTTTGTGATACAGTAATTCATCAAATATCTTTGTCATCGCCCTCTGATAGGTGGCGCCAATGTTCTTGAGGCCGAACGGCATCCTCTTATAATGAAAAATCACCTTGGGTGACCGAAAAGCCATGTGAATTCTATCATGTTCGGCTATCCATATTTGGTTGTATCCGAATGACCCGTCCATGAATGATAATGCCTCATGACCAGTGGTGGTGTCTATCATAACTTCAGTGATGGGCATCGAGAAATCATCCTTCGGGCATGCCTTGTTCAAGTCCTGAAAGTCCACATAGATTCTAATCTGGCAATTTTTCTTCTTGACCGGTACAATATTGGCCAGACAAGCGGTGTATTGATTTTCTGCCACGAAGTTGACATCTATGAGCTTGTCAACCTCCTTGCATACCTGGCTTATCAGTTATGGCCTCATCCGCCGGGGTGATTGCTTCACCGATTCGGGTTCGCGGTTGATGGCTAGTATATGTTGAGCGACCTCAGGGCAGAGGCCTGGCATCTCCTTGTAGTTCCAAGCGAAGCAATCCTGGAACTCCTGGAGCAGTTGGATGTATTGCCCCCTCTCTTCTTGGAGCAGGAGGGCGCTGAGGAAGGTTGGCCTAGGCTCATCTTCCGTGCCGAGGTTTACCTCGACCAACTCATCAATGGTAGCCTGGCCACCATCTTCTATCTCCAGGGGAGCCAGCTGCAAACCGATGAGGCCCTCATCATCTTCTTCAGTCTCAAGGACAGCATAGGTGTCTACTTGATTTGTCTCGCCACTTGGAGGGGCATTGCCTGCCTCTTTCTCTAGTTCTTGAGTCGGCGTTTGTGCCGGTAGTACATCCTCCGAGTAGCCGGGACGTTGACGGGGAGGTGGATTACCCCTGGGGGTTGCAAGGGGCTCTTCAATCTCTTGCCCTTTGGAGCATTAATGGGGCTGTGGTGGCCTCCGTTGCAATAGATTCCCAGCATTTTCCGGGGGCATCAGCCTTGGGCCCTTCATGTATTGTTGTATGGGGCTTCAAAGTACCTCCTGATGTAGAGAGCCACAGGATTCCTCCAGGCTCTTCTTGGTAGTCATCATAGGCAGCCTCTGATGTATCTTTCGGAGCCCGATAATCACCTGAGATCATGTGGACCCCCTTTTCATAAACGCCCCCCTCATGTGGGCGCGGTGGGTTTACTTCATATTCACCCATCTAGAGCTTGCCCTCCTCCATTAGGCCTTGAGCGATGTCCTTGAAGACATAACAATCTTCGATAGGATGCCCCAGTATCCGATGGTAGGGGCAGAATCGTGGGTCATCACTTTTTTTGGCCTCCTCTGGCCTCTAACTTTGGCAAAGTGACCTGGCCATAGTGACAAGCCCATTAAAAAATCACTCGAGTTTTATCCCTCGGGATAGAATAAGGCCTCTTCATTTTCTCCCGCAATGAGGAGGTTTGTTTCGCCAGGTGCTGGCTGGTTGAAGGACCGGCCACCTCCTTCGCTTTCCTTCTCAAATGCATGAAGGCACTGAAGTTGATGCATGGAGATTGACTCTCCTGTTCTACCATAGCAATGGTTGGACGATGCCTTGACAACAGGGCTTCGATATCAACTACCATTGTGCTCAGGTGATCAAAGGATTGGAATCTCACGCCCTCTATCCTTTGGGAGACTCCTTCTTTGAAGCTTCGTCTGCAAACCCCGATAGTGGTCTCGAAGCTTACGGGGGGCTCGCATCTTTCGTGGAGGGACCTCCACTTCTTAATATAATCCTCGGTCGATTCATTGTCTTCTTACCTGTGGCTGTACAATTCTACCTTAGTTATGAGAGGGTGTCCTGGGCTTGTGGAACTACTCGGCCGGAAGAGGATACCCCCAGTTAGATCAGATAAGAGTCTGGTCATTTCGGCCAGATGTTCCTTCAATCTTTTGATCTCGTGATGCTGCCCATGCAACAATGCGAGCACAGCAGGATCGTATTGGGCAAGATCTGGAGCGGGGCTTTGACGAATGCTTTCTGTTTTATCGTTGAGTGGGGGTGACAATGCCCCGTCACTATGACTATCTGGAGTCGGTCCTTCAGAAGTAGATGGGACCAACCTGATATCCATGCAGGTAGGTGGATTCCAGAGGAAAACCTCTTCATCTTGGGTTTCATCTTTTGGGGGCGTATACTGCCTCTGGTTCCCGGCTCCTTGTGTATTTGGATCTTCCGACAGATCTTCATCGGTGGAGGTCAAGACAGATATCACGTTTGCCTCGTAACATTCTTCTATCGAGAATCCCAAATCTAGATGCTGGGTAATCTTCAACGGTTCCCTGTCCAAGTTGGGTGGACACCATAACTCTTTAAACATTTGCTTTTGGCTTTCGGCCTGGAAGAAAGGAATATGCTGCTTCTCGGCCATATTTGTCGCCTTGCTAGATATATCAAGAAGTCCCATGATCAAGACAATTGGATCTCGAATTTCTTTGGGGAATTTGCAATCATCATCCCCTCCCACAAGCTGTTCACTAGCTGTATAAAATATTGTGGGTTGGCCCTCAGGGTTGGGTACCTCCACAATCCTCAACAGTTCGACTGTTTGATAGTCTATATCTGTGAGGGGTTTTGTGACTCCTAGAGGGACTCTCACATAACCGAGAACATCTTTGAGTCTTGACATCTCCGGCTCGGGGTAAACATCAGAGAGAATTACTCTGAACCCCATTTTAACTTTAGCAATATGTGATACCTCCCCCTGGCCCACATAATCAGGCGGAGGCAGAGGGAACCAGTCATCGGTTTCTTGTATATTCTTTCCTTTGTTTTGAGATGATTGGGGAACTTGCTCCGGCCTCTCCATGTAGAGTGCCGCGTCAAGCAAGTGGCATTCAAACACCTCAAAGGGGTGTAAGTCGGCAAATATTCTTTCTTCTTTGTCATCCCGGGGAAACTTCATACACTGGTGAAGCGTAGAAGGCACCACCCAGTTCTGATGCAGCCATGGATGGCCCAATAGTGCTTTATATGAGGTATCAGAGTTGATAACATGGAACTGCACCTTAGTGGTGAAGTCTCCCAGTGCAAGTTCAAACTCCGCCACGCCCATCGGGACCTTGAACTTTTTGTTGAACCTAGCTATCTGCATCTCTCTAACCTCTACTAGGTGTACGTTGAAGTAGTGGTTTTGATAGACCGGGTAAGGGAGGATATTTACCGCTGCAACGGGGTCAATCAGGACCCTGTGTATCGGTTGGCCATTGAGATGCCCCCTCATATACAAGAGCATGTTGTGGCTGACTGAAGGCAAGAGCATGTCCTCTTCAGTGAACGTAATGGCTGTCCCTTGGTGCATCTTGGCGAAGTAGCTCTCGTAATATGCTAGAGTTTGCAAGGCCGCAATGACAGCTTGTGGGGTTTCTTCATCTAGGGAGAGTATCTCCCAGACACTAAATCTTGCTAGAATTCTCTTCAGTTGCTTCAATATCCGGGCGCCAGCTCGGACATTGGCTAATCTTGCTTCCTCGACTTTGCTATGCTTACCAGGGTTTGGTGTTGGAGAAGTCAGCTCAGAAGATGGTTTATCTTGCCCTTCGACTGCTGCCTGATCCTGACATACTTTGTCAGCTGGCTCTTTAATCTGTATGGCTTGGCCACAGGGGCAGTGCCCCCGTTATCTTTGCTTCCCGAGAGCATTGCACCCTCGGCTTTCTAATCAGCCTGGCAGCTCGGTTGTTGGCCTTTTTGTGCGAGCAGAAATTCAGCAAATGAGGGGATCACCTGGACGGCTATATCTTCAGGGTATAGGTCCGGTGGAGGCGGGACCCTTACACCTTTGACCTCGGGCTCCAGGATTTGGTATGGTTGTTCACCCCTAAAAATAACGTTGTCATTGGCCGGGGGCAAGCGTCCCCACCTCCTTCCAAATCTCGTAGCATGCTGAGAAGTGGAAGCTTTGGCCTTATTCACTTCGGTTGGCGCGAAGCATGGCTCCTCATCCTCCTCTTCGGAAATCTGGGCCATGTTGAATAAGTCCGACAAAGTATTGCATGACACCATGCTACTTTTCCCTTTGTTCTTCAACTTCTTCTTTTTCCTATTCTTTTCGGCCGGCGTTTGCTTGCCTAAAACATCCTTCGGGTAAGCTTCCCCCCAAATTTCCTTCACCTCTTCTTGATCGAGTCTGAGAGACTCCAGGTCCTCCCAAGGGATATATTCCTTTAGCTGCACCGGCTGAATTTCGGGATGTTCATATTCTTCCAACCCATCAATGATCGCCTACAGTTGTCTAGCGGCTGGGCTGACTTCTTTATGCATTTGCAAGAGAATCTGCTTCTTCTTATTATTGGTCGGCCTTTAGATGACCATGTGAGGGGCCATCTCATGCCATACTTGGGTCACGGAGGGCTGCCCTGGCCAAGGTGTGACACCACGGATCCAGATTCCCTGAACAGGGCAGGACGCCGGTCTTCTTCTTGTCTTCTTAGGCACCACGTGCCAACTTCCTTGATCCTTTACAGAGTCAAGGATAAATGCCTCATAGGTGTGCTTGGTGCAAGTTTCTGACGCCTCTTCAGGCAATTGTTGATATAGGGATATCATATTTGTTATCGCCCCCATCACAGGCATCTCGTGAGGGCAAGGTGGATCCACCTTATGTTCACCCATTTGGAGTTCTCCTTTTTTTATCAGACCTTCAATTGTGTCTTTGAAGACATAACAGTCTTCAATAGAGTGCCCGAGCATCTTGTGGTATGGACAGTATCGAGGATCATCCTTCCTCTTGGCATCGCCGTGTCTCTTCGGCTCTAAGAGAGTGATCTTTGTTATATTTGGTGGCCAAGTCCAAGATGACCCGGGTCTTCTCCTTTGGAAAGGAATAAAGTTTCTTCATTCTAGATCGCAAGGAGGAGCTCTCTTGTGGTTTGGCAGGCTTGGCAGGAGGAGTGCTGGTGACCCCTTTATTCTTATTCTTCTGTTGCTCAAAGGCTTTGAAGTCGACTGTATTGACTTCTTTAGGCCCAGGTCGCTTGTTAGTCGACTTCGCCTTTTGACTTGAGGTAGCTGATGTAGAGGAATATCTGGCCATGAAAGTTTCAATTTCCACCACCACATTATTCAATCAGTCAAAAGACCTGATTTCCATGCCAATCATCTTTTCGAGGACTTCCCGCCTCAGGTTCTATTTACAAATTTCGACCGCGTCCTCTTGGTGTGGTGGACGCCTGCACCTCATACTGAGGTTTCGCCACCTCTTGATATATTCCAGGGTGGTTCATCATTTCTCTGTATGGTAGCATAAAGTTCGGCCACAGTGACCTACCTTTCGGTGATGTGGAACCGCTCCCGAAATTTTCTTTGCATATCTAGGCAGTCGCTAATGGACCCACTCGGCAGGTTCGAATACCACTCGAAGGTGAGCCCGGTGAGTGAGGACCTGAAGAACTTCAAGAGGTATGATTCGTCAGTCGCCAAGTCGCCCATCACGTTGACGTAATAGGCTATATGCTCCTTCGGTGAGCCTTGGCTGTTGAACTTGTCCAACTTAGGTGGCTTGCTGACGTCGGGCGGCAGCCTCTTGGCCGCATGATGTACAGGGTAGGGAATCTTGTACACATCGACAGAAGAGTATTCATCATTGTCCCGATCGGCTAGCTTTATCTCGATCATTTGCTCGATCATCAGCTTACTTGCCACTACCGGGTCTACCGGCTCTGGGTAAAAATGAGTTGGTTGCACTTGTGGCGTCGACAGCACCGTCGCCTGGGGTGCCGGAGTGATTCCTTGGTGTTGAGGAGCCAGAAGCGGAATTGGGTCCGTGCCCCATTGTAGTTAGGAATCGGCTATGAAGCCGCCATTTAGGGCGAGCCCTCGAACTTGTCGGCGCCTCGTCGAGATGTCTCCGGAGGGGCTTCGACCTGCTTCAATGTAGAAGTATTCATGGTCAAGTCGCTTACTTGCCTCATCAAGGCTTCTATCTCTTGCTTGTAGGCTTGAAGAAACATCATCATCGTCGGATCAGGGGTGGTCAGATTAGGACCCTGGCTTCCCCCTTCCAATAGAGTTTTCAGAGAATGTGGCGGCCTTTCTCTTTCATCTTCTGTGGTGATCATGTTTGCCGCCATGGTGATTACATATGAGCTTGTTTCACGGGCATGGGCTTGCATTGCCTCAATTGCGGCTTGCTGTCTTCTGGTGACGGGTCCCGATCTTTCAACGAGCCTGGTCACCTCATCTGGGTCTTCAGGCAAGGCCCCATAATGACTAGCTACCCCGGCCATATTGCAAGTAAAAATCTTCATCTTCTTGTTCCTTCTAGTCACTCTCCTGGCCGGCTGTCCAGGGAAAGGTAAGCGGTCAAACACCTAGACCCTCGGTGTAACTTCTTCGCGGAGGGACAGACCATAGAATCTCAACTCCGTGTCTTCAATATATTCCGGGTCGACTGACTGTCCCCGATTTCTTCTTTCATTATTTACTACTTCAAGGAGACGTTGCATCCCCAGTAGAGTGTTTCCAAGGCCACGGAGATATCCTCGCATTGCCTGAGTAATATCATCTCGCCCATTTGCAGGACCGATCACAGGAGATGGCACCCTAGTCGGTGCCGATGGTTTGTAGGCGAGGTGCCGCTGCTCGAACCTCCTGCCATTTCTTCTATCATTCGAATAGATATTGGCCTGTCAGCCGTAAGCCTGGAAAGCTGGCCTCCGAGACACTGAGGCTGGAACCTTGGGCTCTTCTTCTTCTTCATTTCTTCTTCTTCTTTCAAACCTGCCTATCATGACAGGTTCTGGTTGTACTGGGGCTAGGGCCCGCTGCTTGGGCACCCAAACTTTCTTGAATCTGGTTAGCCTTGGGGCCGGCCCCTCCTTTGGTTTGGACCTAGTGCGGTCCGCTAGGTCCCGTGCCAATGCCTATAACTGGTTGTGCATTGGCACGGTTGGGATCACCCTGTTGGGTGCAATTGTGGCCTCACGGCCATTTAGATAGACTCGGACGCCTCCAATCATCCCAGACTTTCCCAAAACAAAAAGCATGCCTTACATTACATCGTCGTGCTTCTTAGCTACCCTCGTGGCAGCCGGAGTACACTTCTTCCTTGTATCAACATGGTGGACGAAGCAGCCCACCGCCTTCGCTTCTCCTTCGACCGCCGCCTTTACAGTGACGGCAGGCTCGACCTCTTGGGCATCCAAGAGGTTGACGAACATAACCCCCAAGAAGTTGGGGAACCCCACCATAGTGGAGAAGTCTCCAAACTTGATGGGCACGGCGAGGTAGCCGTGCTCAACGTGGCTTGCCACCACGAGAGGACTGAACGTGACTACCATTAAGTTTGCTCAGAATTCGCTTTCCTTCCTACAATTAAAATTGAGGATGTTAGAATTTTAGAAAGAGGCCATAAGACCCCAAATCTTGGTGAAAAGATGAAAGGTGGCCCAGTCCCAACGGACGTGCCAACTTGTTGGACGCACAAAGATTTCTTCTAGAATCTATTGTCTTGATTATCTTTTATTGGCGATCATTTTATTTAGGACGAGGACGTGCCAGTCACATCTGTGACAATGTGTTCGGGCTTCGAGACTAGAGTGGTCCGAGGCCCATAGTGCGCTTCGTCTGGCTAATCCAATAATCGTGGGCATCGGGTCAGGACTGGAGACCCGTCGTGTCATAAAGGTCACGACGTTAATCACATCCCCTCGTTAAGGGGAAAAGCTTTGATTACTAAATATCAATTTTCACGAAAAGAAGGAACAACGTATAGAAAAGCATTGAAGCCCCCATATCAGGGGGCGAGAGAGCATTCAGAGCCGTATCGGCCGCATGTTGACCATTTCATGTTCGGACCAATGTCCGAGTGAAAAATCATATAGACTTATCGGTAAAATCAAAACATATGTATGCCAGGGCATGACGAGTTCAATATATAGGGGAGTGGCGAAATTCAATTGAATTCTGGCCATACGGGTCAAACTCCGTGAGTTATCGGCCTGGTGCGAAGTCATGCGACGGGTATAACGGGGCAATCCCCGAGAGCTGGGCACGCCTTGCAAGGGCATCTTTGGCATCTCCCCCTTACTTGAGGTCAAAGGGAAGAAATTCTGGGTGATTCACCGTTAAATCTTTAAACCATCTCAATGAGGGCGTTTCCCTTCTTTTTTTTTAGAGTTTTATTACTACCCATTTTATGATGTCATATTGAGGAATTTTCATCATTATCTTGTTGTCGGGAATGATTGTTCATATATATGAATTTTCCAAAATTGTTCATGCCCATGAGTTTCTGATTTCTTGCAGTGAACCTTCTGGATTTATCAATGCAGGTGAGACATCTTGAATTTGGACATGGGCAAGTGAGCCTTTGGGTTTCAAACATGCAAGTGCATTTCTGCACTCTTGGGCACTTTCTTTCTTTGATTTATATATGCAAAGTGTAGTTCTCAATTTATGTATGCAAGAATGCAATTCTAAATTTAAATATGTAAGGATGCATGTGGATGCCATCTTGATGGAATGGGCGATGAGGTTCTTTCACATAAGGGCATGCATGCAGATGCAGTCCTGACAATGCCGGTATATAGACTAAAATTCTTAAACTTGCGCACATAAGGTGGCATTCCTGGACCTATGCATGTATGTGAGGGATGGAAGGCGGAGATGGGGGATTCTCATGAAGGGAGGATAAGAGGTCAGCTCCAAGCCTAAACCTATCTTCATGGTTGCAATTTGCTTGGAGGTTCCCAATGGCGAGATTTTGTAGGGATCACCATGCACAGTGCAGGGGAGAACTAGGATGGGCACCTAGGGTATAGGGATGCATATGAGAGAGAGAGGGTAGTCATACCCAAGACTCGTGAAAATCCAATGAGCCTATCGAACGGGAAGTCAACTACATGAGAACTTTGGCGAGATACAAATGCTCATAGAAATTTAGTCATAGGAGGTCACCATGCAAAATATCACCATTCTTTTTTGTTCCTTGAAAGTTTCTTTTTTTGAAGAAGGGGAGGGGAGTTCGGTCGACCGAAATATCAGTTCGGTCAACCAAACTTCCCAGAGATGGAGCCCGCTGAACGGAGTCGACTCCCGCAGCTTGCTAAGTCGACTTCAGGGCAGATCGATCAACCGAAAGTTGGATTCGATCGATCGAACCCAGCCACCAATGAAGTTCATTCTTTTTTCTTTGGGTTTTAAGACGAAGGGCTCACAAGACTTACAGATTATTCAAATGTGCATGAAAAAAAATTATATCAGCCAAGTTCAGAATCGAAGCACAGAAACAAGTGCGACGGAGCATGAGCCAATTTAGAAGGGTTTGGGCAGTCCGATGAAGGACCCCGTGAATGCATTTCTTGCCTCGTCTTGCACATGGGTCAAAATCATGCAGAATGCATTTTTTTGGAATTTTCTTTTCTATACGTATGCAGATGGAATTCTTGAGTTCATGCACGCAAGATGCAAGCGAGGCGTGGTTCATGCTTGAAACCCATTCATAAGCCATGCATATGCACTTGAAGATTCTTTCCTGTCTTCTCTTGAAATTCAATCATGAGATCATGCAAGTGCAGTTGTTACCCTATTATTTTTTGAAATCCAACCACATGATCATGCATTGTTCTTTCATTTGTCATTATTTTTTGATTGCCATGCTGTATCTCATTTTTTCTTTTGATGGGAAAGGGGCCCAACGGGGTTAAGTCAACTTGGTCGGGGGCCAAGTCGACTTAAGCCCAGCCAGAAGCAGACTTCTATTCGTAGCTTTTTTTTTGAAATGTGACAATCCATGCTTTTCTTATCGTGCAAGTTTTTGATCACGCATCCATGCAGGGATCCCTCGATACAAGGCAGAGTTCTCGACTCACGCATAGTGCGGGCCTTCACTCTAAGACAATGCGAGCTTCTGTCATTCACCATTTGATATACCTACGGGGTCATGACAAGCAAGCACACGGATGAAGAATGACCATGGAAATCCTATCTACAGCAATGACTTCACATGTAATTTGGGAAGATGCGGTTCATCAATGCCATGTATGCATTGGGGTGGTGGGCGAAAGGGCAAACGAATTCACAATTCAATGGAGTTCATTGATCATGCAGAATGCATGGTTATTTGCACAAGGTTTTAATATGAATCCTATTGAGGGATAGACATGAATGCTATTATCATGATTGCAAGAAACCCCTTTGTTTTTCCTTTACATAGCTTTCTTCTTTTTTTTATATGGCAGACAGAACTGCCTGGCACAGGGGTCGACCCCCTTATGGGCAGGAGTCGACCCCTGCCCCTCCCAGGCAGGGAATGCACAATGCTAAAACAAAATAAGGAGAATGGGTGTTGGTTTTCTAAATTTCAACTGGGCCCCGGCCCTTCAATGAACTTCTTTGTTGATTGGTTCATTATTCACTTCCTCCCTCATTGCCTGTGCATGATTATGCATCGTTTGTGCAAGGCTGTTAATGCTTTGAAACAGGGAATTCAGTTTCATGCCAGGATTCTAAACTTATGCTTAGCAGCCAACACTTGTCCAATTGGACTTCAGTAATTCAGAAATGCAGCCAGCAAACCATTCACTTTGGGTTCAGCAATTCAAGAATTATGTGTGATCAATGTGCTCCTCTTGACACATATTGGTTCAGCTGTACTTCTGATGGGGCATCGGAGCTAGGCCATTTAATGTGTGGAGTGTGTATTTGTATTAATGTATTTGGTTTGCAATGTGTGTTAGTTTTGGGTTTTATTTAGGTGACTTTGTAAGGCTAGTTATAAGCTATTGGGCTAAGTTCATTTAGAGTCCATTAAGGGCTTTATGTTCATATTGGGCTGCCGTCGCACCACCACTGCCTCGTCGTCGGAGTTCTGTCTACTACCTTCCAGCAGCTTGAAGCCCGATTTTTAGCTCTCAATCCAAAGATCTGATCAAGCTGAAATTTTTGGGTGAGTTCCCCTTGTTGTTCTGAGGTCCCATAAAAAGTTTCACATAGATCCCATTTCGTTTGCCTCCCTTTCCATTTTAAATCCCACTGTCTACACAATCTGCCCATGTGCAGATCAGTGTTCAAGCAGCCCATCTCTTCTCCAATTTGACCCTCTTTCCAATTTCAGATCAAGATGAAATTTGGACTGGGACTTCTGTCCACTAAAACCCCTGCCACAATTTTTTTCATGATTTTATGAGTTCGTTTACCCTTCCTAAAAACCTCTGTAAAAATCGGATCTTGTTTTGTTCCCAGGAGTCCAGATCTGGCCTTTCCTGACATAAAATCCATTCCACCCATTAAACCCTTTCCAAAAATTACCAAAAAAACTGTGCATGATCCGCACGTTCCCTTCTCTCACTCATGAAATTTTCAAGCCCTAGATCCAATGATTGTGCCTCGGTAAACGTTCATCATCAGGCAGATCCCAACCAGCCCAGTCGGACCTGAGCTCAGGAGTCAACCTATTCATAAATACCCCACGAAAAATCCAGTGCTATAAAATTTTTTGTAATAGCCTATGTTCGTGGATCTCTGAAAGGGCTTCCTAACGGCACCAATTTCACATCAATCCAACGTCGGAGCTTATCGCAGCAATTTTTACCGCCGAGTCGTGTAGTTCTGAAACTGCAACACAGGCTCGGGACAGCAACCTGCAACACCCGACGAGCTGAGCCGCCCCGCCTTCCACAAGGCATTCCAGCCCAACCTCCTTCCAAGGAGCGATCCTCCAGGAGTCCCCTTCACAATGGGATCAATCCCGCCCCAATCGGCCGCCCGAGCAGAACGTGGTCCCCACAACCGTCAGCCCGCGACGTCCGGCCAGCAACGAATAACATCGCGTCGGCACCGACGGAGCTGTTCAAAAAGCCGCCCGTCAACCCGAGCTTGCTACTCCCGGGTCGCCATTGTAGCCCTTTACGTCCTTGTGTGGAGTGGGTAGTGAATTACTTTTATGTAATTATTGTTAATTCTTTTGTACCGGGAGTATGAGTCTTGGCCGGGGTCACCTTCCCCATGCCCGGTAGCGTGGAGGTATCGTGTCTGCTCCCCTCTTGACAATTTGCTTTACTCGTATATATTTCTATATGCCGCTGCTTGCATGTGATAAGTTAATCTAACTCATTAAATAATTCTAATCACAGCTGCAAGAGAGAGCAAAACCCATCCCGTGACCTGATCTGGGCACGAAAGTGAGAGTTGACCACCCTAGCTCATTGTCGGTTTCTCAACCACGCACATCCGCACGCTTCCCTCGCTAGGGACAAGTTGCGAGTTTGCCTAGAGTCCAAGGTTTGCATTCAAATTGGCGTCGAGTCGCGTCTCGTCCTGCATTAAGTTGGTATCAGAGCCAGGTTAGAGTCTAGGGTAGTCGGTCCCAGGGAGTTGCATTTCATTGCATTATTCGGTATAATAAAAGGTGTTCCCAAAATAATCGGTTGCGCCTATTGGGAAGGTAGCACACTTGCGTGAGTAGATCTTTAGATCCCACCTCTGCCCCGTACCGAATCTTGGAGTCTAGGTTCCTTAGTTTGCATTAGTGAGTGCATACCAAGCTTTGTTTCGTTGCATGCCCACCTGGTGCGGTACCCAATACCATCACCCCACGCATATGGAAAACCCACGGGATACCGTCTCGGGAGACCTACACTCCTTGCATGAGGTGATAATGGCCCTCGTAGCCCGGATGGACCAATCCGAGGCAACCTTTATGAGCTTCTCATACCGTATGGATGGCCGACTTAACGCCATGGAGGAACGGATGGAGTCATCCGACAGATCTGTCCAAGGTCTGGTCAAACGGTTGGATAGGATGTCACACGGAGACCCCGCTATAGCGGCCCAGGGCCCACCCACACCCCCTCCAGTGGCAGCCCAAAGCCAGGTCGCTCCCATATCCCAGGTCCAGCACACTCCTGCGGCCCTGGACCCACCCCCACATGATCCTCAGCCCGCCCGTCACCGGGCCCCCGAACCATAGCTCTGTGACCTTGGTCTTGAGAACTATGGGTTCGATAATGCTTATGAGGGGTATGGTCGACGATGTCGTGGCTTTCAGCAGCATAGAGATGAGGAGGACGATAGAGTCCTTAGGACCATGCGAGCTGACCCTCCCCTTTTTGACGGGTCCATGGATCTAAAAGTCTATTTGGATTGGGAGCTCGGCATGGACCGGTACTTTAATTTGTTCGATATGATGGACTGTCAAAGAGTCCAATTCGCGACCATGAAACTGATGGGACAGGAACAGACATATTGGAAGAACGTAGAGAGCCTGTTATTTCATCGGCAAGAGCCCCAGGTTGAGACATGGGGCGAAATGAAGGTCAAACTCCGGCAAAAGTACCTTCCTGCCACATACCGTCAGCGACTTATTGATAGGTGGCAGAGTCTCAGCCAGGGAGATCGGTTCGTCTCCGAGTACATCGCTGAATTTGATGAGTATTTTCTACGATGTGGTGTCTCGGAGGAGAGCACCATGCCCGTTTCCCGCTTTCGACATGGTCTGCGGCCGCACTACCAGTATGAGCTTTTCCGCCGCAATGCGAAAATGTTGGAAGAGGCATATCAGGTTGCTCTCGAGTTGGAGCAGTTTGAGGGAGAGTTCGAGTCTACCCAACAGTCGGGCCCCGTCCCTCTTCGTAGTGCCAAGCCCCGTAGTTCTTTACGCCCATACCAGAGGGCCCCCTTGGCTCGACCTCAGGAGCCCGCCCGTCAGGAGCACTTTGCTCCAAGGCCTCGCCCTCCCCCGCCCAGGGATCTACCTCCATCCCAAACACCGACACCCATTGCCCGCCCCCGGCACCCATTGCCCGTCTACCGGCACCCACACCCCCTACCCTGTTTCCTACACCACCTGTCCGTCGGGAGGATTGTTGGCCCAGACTAGATGGCAGACAAGAAGGGGGGTTGAATTGTCCCCTTGCGGAGATGGCGGATTTTAAAAACTTTCTAAACTAATCACAGTGGAATTAAATTTAAGTACGTTGATTAGCCTAAATAGATGTGAGATCAAAATTTTCTCTTAAGCTTTCCAATCTCACTCGAATAAACTATGCAAAGAATGATTAAATATAAGCCTAAGACAGATAGCAGATGTAGCAATGTGCAGTGGTGCAGAAAAATTGATTAGGTTGACCTGTGAAGGGAGGTAGATGAAATGAACAATCACACTGGCATTCACACGAGACACAAAGATTTTTAGGTGGTTCGGGACCACGATGGGCTCCCTACGTCCACCCCTCACCGAAACCCGGTGAGGCTTCACTACACGCTACAAATTGTAGCAGAATGGGGACGAACCCCAACACCACATACGCTGCGTCTGCAGCAAATACACACACGGTCCTAGCCCATAAACGCTGCCGCCGCAACACTCACACACACATAGTCGGGGAACACAACCCGCACACAAACCCCACACGGAGACGTAGCTCCGTATACCATACACAAATAATATTCTGAGTTAGACAAAATAGAAAGATATACAAAGTATGCTCACTACATATTATATATCAAGAAAAATATTTCAAAGAAACGGGTAAGAGATATAGAATGTTTTCCCCTTGGTTCTCCAATAGTCATAAGAGGATCTTCCTTGAAGCTTGGATTGGAGAGAGTTGAATCCGTAGGATGTCGGAGCAGACGGTCTTCCTTCTTAAAGATCTAATGTATGTTCCTTCAAATCCAAGCTCCAATCGTACCGGCAAACACCAAGAAGAAATGAATCAATATGCTCACAACTATGTATTAGTTAAAACAGACATCACAAATAAATGAATAGCAAATATATAGTATTTCCCCCTTGAATATCCTATGAATCTCTTCAATCAGAAGGTAGGGTGCGCTGGAAATGATGAACCATAGAGTGGAAGCAGCCGGACTTGTAGATTGAAACCCCCAAAACACCCGGATAGTGGAGAGCAGCAGTTGCAGCTTCCAGATTGAGGCTCGGGCTTGTGGATGGCGACCTCTGCGGCTTCTTCTTCCTCCTCCTTGATGGTGCAACGCCCCTTTCCTCGTTCTTCCTCTCCTGCAAGAATAGATATGCAAAATAAGCCCCAATTCTCATTTCCATCGATCAAAATGTGGCTTCATATAGCAAGGAGAAACTAGCAGCAAAAGACCACAAAACCCATGCTAAAAACCCCTTAGAACCACACCCAATCAAGGGTAGAAACCCTAGGGGTAATGGGGTAAAAGGGCAAGGAAAATGGATCTCAAACAAAGGCATTTTGAAACCTAATATGTAGACCCGTTCCAGATCTGCCAAACCAAGTGTCGACACCTGGTGTCGACACCAAATAGAGGGAGTTCTGCCCCTTTGAAGAAAACCACACCCAGAACCTAGGTGTCGACACCTGGTGTCGACTCCTAGAGCAGGGTGTTCTGTCCAGCCCAAAAAACAACACCCAGTGGGTAGGTGTCGACACCTCCTGGGCAGAGTTCTGTCCACATGAAAAAACATGCCCAATGAGCCAAGAGTCGACCCCTGGGGTCGACCCTTGCAGCAGAGAGGTGGAAAATTGCCTAATGGCAGTCTAATTCGCCCCAAAACCACCCAATGCCATTAAACCAAATCAAAGGCCATATGACCCTATATGAAAGCATGATTTGTCCACATAAATGACATGCACTTGAATGTTTTTAAAACTCTATTCAACCTTAATTTCCAATGAAGGTATAGGAACCAATATGAGCATTATACAACCATGAGCTCCTAATAAAAACAAGGATTAGTTAGACAGTAAGCCCAAAAACCATGAGATATGCAATAACTCCATTCAAGCCAACTAAAAATTAGATTGAGAAATAAAGTCTTACCAAGGATCCAAAGGATTAGTGGGCAAAAAGGAACCTGCACTTACATCCAAAACCATTCATGTCATTCTCCAATCAATGCAAAGAAAATAGACAACTACCTTGAATTTTGTCATGTGAATGAATCTTGCAACATGTACATTGAGCTTTTGCAGTTCAACCATGTACTGTTTTGTTTCAAAAAGCTTTTACTCCAAAGCCCACACCTTTCAAGTTATTCATTCAGGATTCCAAATTTCACATGCTCAACATGAACTATCAAGAGGGTTAAACCTATCAAGGCATTATCAAATCCATTTACAAACTCAAGCTTCCACTTTTAACCTGCATTATAAAGAGCTCAAGTTCATGTCAATATTCAACCAGTGCATTTGAAGAAACTAACTACAAGGCAATTCTTCCACAACACAAGCTCTCATTTCAAATAGAGATTCATGCATGGAAAGCCATTTCCAACTCAAGCATATGTACCTTGACCACTTGATATTGAATCAATTCTCACATGAATTACATATGCAGTCCAAACCAATTTCTACACAAGCTTCACAAGCTCACACATCAAAGCATAGATCATGCATTGAAAGGCTATTTCAAATTTAGTTCAAAAACACAAAGTTCGGTCCAAAGCATGCTGAACTCATTCTCTACACACAAATATGGAAGGCCAATTGAGGACCCATTTCAGCAAAATTAAATGTCATGCTTCAGTCATGAAAACCATTCATGAAAACTCTAAGAGAATGCATGAAGCATATCCATTGCATTAAGAGCTCAATAAAAATATGCATGTACACAATCAAGGCTTAAGCAATAGAGTGCAGCAAAAACTACATCCAAAACAATAGCCAGTAGAAGTCAACTTTGAGTTCATCAAAAGTCGACTTTACCTTCATCCAAACCAACAGCTTTAAACGAAAAAAGCAGAAGTCCAAAAGGGAGCTTTAAAACCTCTTGAAACCCATATTTTCCTCAACTAAGAACATGAAGTGAAACATCCATGCAATCATTTAGTGTCAACATGAAATCAATTAAATCCACAGTGAATTCATAGCCATCTTAGGAGCAATGTGTAAAACATGATGAAGCAACCTGTTAACTCAAATGTCCCATGAACTTTATACAAGAGCCACATTCATGATACGTAGGAACCAAAGGACATTTTTCACAGAACAAACACACAATATCTTGTTATCATCAAAACCAACAACAAGGATAAGGGTAAGGGACCATTTATCGGGGAGACTAGTTGGTTATGATAGCAGTGTTATCGCTGTCAGGGGTTTGGCCACTTTGCAGGCCAATGTCCCACTCATACATCACTAGTCCTAGGGGACAAAAGGGTTGGAGAAGCCTCACCTTCTGGGCTCGTGACTGTCAGCTATGAGGCCGAACAGGGATTAGCTGACGAATTCTATGAGGATGGCTCAGAGGAACCTATCGACACCAAGGATGTAACACCCGAATGATGTCTAGGGGTAATGTCACTGCATTATGTATGAGTCTAGGGTCATGTGTGAGTCTATTTTCTTTTCTTTTTGTTGTCGTCCAGTCTGTTGGAAGTCTGCATGTGTCAAGTTGAAGTCTGCATACGTTTAGTCGAGTCGGTCTAATGCACGCTCGCGGTGTCAGTCCCTTTCGAGTATGAGGCAAGTCGGATCTCATGCGTACGTTGTAGACTTGCTAGAATTTTGGATCACCTCTACTCTCAAAGTCTCGGATCTAGTCACCTTCAGGGACCCAGCGGTGATTCCTAGTGAATCTTCGAGCCGTCTCCTCCCTTTGAGAGTGACCCCACCCCGGAGTGTCCACCACTAGCTTCATTCCCGCAGCAGCGTATGCATAAAGAACATATACAAGATGAGCATGTTACGATTACTAAGAGTGGAGCGTACCCGCACTACCTGGTACGGTGCAGCGCACGACCCACATCTGATGACACAAGGATCACCTGGGCAGAGCTACGAAGGATAGATCGAGATCCGCAGGAGCGAGCAGCCGCACCCCTTACTTGACGAGGTCGAGTTCTTCCCACCCGGGGAGAATTGATGGGGCATCGGAGTTAAGCCATTAAATGTGTGGAGTGTGTATTTGTATTAATGTATTTGGTTTGTAATGTGTGTTTGTTTTGGGTTTTATTTGGGTTACTTTGTAAGGCTAGTTATAAGCCATTGGGCTAAGTTCATTTAGAGTCCATTAGGGGGTTTATGTTCATATTGGGCCTTAAGACCACTTAAAGCCCAATTGGGCCTCTCCATCTCTCATGGGCTTCCTAGCTTGGAAGGCCCAATAGGCTGGTCAAGGGTCCATTGGCCCAATAGGTTGGTCTTTGGTCCAAGGTAGAACTTAGACCAAGTTGTCATTTTTGACCAAAGGGAGGAGGGCGCCCCCTCTTTTGTCCCATATGGGGGATTTTTATATTCCCCATCCCCTAAATGTCCCTCGCTAACCCTAGATCTGAGGGTAAGAGTGGTCATTTGTCTAGGGTTTCCATTTCATACAAAATCATTGTATTTCTTATATATTTTCGATAGAATTAATGAAAGAAAAATGGCATTTTGCCCCCAAGGAGCCCAAGGGCGCACCCCCTTCAGCTGTGAAAGATCCCTTCTTATGAGGTGTGATACCTCCATATCAGTCCTCTAGTGGGTGAGAAGCTCAGCACCGCCGCCACCATCGAGCAGCCGTCGCACCACCACCGCCTCGTCGTCGGAGTTCTATCTACCACCTTCCAACAGCTTGAAGCCCGATTTTTAGCTCTCAATCAGAAGATCTGATCAAGCTGAAATTTTTATGGTGAGTTCCCCTTGTTGTTCCCACGTCCCATAAAAAGTTTCACATAGATCCCATTTCGTTTGCCCTCCTTTCCATTTTAAATCCCACTGTCTACACAATCTGCCCCTGTGCAGATCTGTGTTCCAGCAGCCCATCTCTTCTCCGATTTGACCCCCTTTCCAATTTCATATGGAGCTGAAATTTGGACTGTGACTTCTGTCCACTAAAACACCTTGCCACAATTTTTTTCATGATTTTATGAGTTCTTTTACCCTTCCTAAAAACCTCTGCAAAAATCGGATCTTGTTTTGTTCCCAGCAGTCCAGATCTGACCTTTCCTGCCATAAAATCCATTCCACCCATTAAACCCCTTCCAAAAATTACCAAAAAACTTGTGCATGATCCTCACGTTCCCTTCTCTCACTCATTAAATTTTCATGCCCTAGATCCATTTTTTCTACCTCGCTCAACGTTCATCATCAAGCAGATCCCAACCTGCCCAGTCGGATCTGAGCTCAGGAGTCAGCCTGTTCATAAATACCCCATGAAAAATACAGTACCATAAACATACCTGTAATAGCCTATTTTCATGGATCCCTGAAAGGGCTTCGCAACGTCGCCAGTTTCGAGTCAATCCTATGTCGGAGCTAATCGCAGCAATTTTTACCGCTGGGTCACGTAGTTCTGAAACTGCAACACAGGCTCGAGACAGCAACCTGCAACACCCGACGAGCTGAGCCGCCCCACCTTCCACAAGGAATTCCAGCCCAACTGCCTTCCAGGGAGTGATTCTCTAGGAGTCCCCTTCACAACAGGATCAACCCCGCCCCAATCGACCGTCCGAGCAGAACGTGGTCCCCACAACCGTCAGCCCGTGCCGTCCGGCCAGCAACGAATAGCATCGCGTCGGCACCGACGGAGCTGTTCAAAAAGCCACCCATCAACCCAAGCTTGATATTCTCGGGTCGCCATTGTAGCCCTTTACCTCCATGCGTGGAGTGGGCAGTGAATTGCATTTCTGTAATTATTGTTAATTCATTTGTACCGGGAGTACGAGTCTTGGCTGGGGTCACCTTTGTTGTGCCCCTGTGGTCTTGATGATTGGTTTTGATGATAGCAAACACTATAAGTCACCATATGCATGTGTGCATGAAAGACCTTGTCGATTCAGTTAAGTGCATTCATATGTGTTCATGTATTTGTGAATGTGTGCTTGTGAATGACATTCCATTATATACACTGTGTGCACACATCATTTCTTTGTCATGCACATTATGTCAGTTTATCATATCTAAAGCATTGCATTTGATGTTCAGTCATGTTATCTGCTGCATAAAGCACTTATATACATATACATCAATTACTTTACTCTGCTTGTGGAAATCAGTATAGGCTAAACATCCATGCATCATTACATTCTAGCACAATCTGGACACAAGTGGGTCGACCCCCCTTCCAGATGGGTCGACCCACCAGATCATAGCATCTCATGCTGTGTCTTAACACAATCAGCAAGTCTGTACATTCGAGCGTCTCACGTTGCATCTCACCTTCATAGCAAGTCTGTACAGCTTTTAGTTGCATAACTCAAGTCTGTACATCGCATGCAGGCAGGCATTCAAAGTCCATACACTGCTGTGTGAACGCAAGTCTATACAGCCAGTGTCTGTGTTGCCTTGCATCTCAGCAAGTCTACACATCGGCTTCCAAGTCTGAACATCACTGTTGCATTCACGCAAGCCGTTGCATTGCACTGTTCATGCACGGCACACCAAGTCTGTACAGAGTTCGCGTCTCATGCATCGTCTACATAAAGTTCATACATTCACTGTAGCTTGCTTAGCTGAAGTGTGTACATCCATCGTCTCATGAAGTGTGTACATTGCGTCACATTGTTAAAGTCTGCACATTGTGCTTTGAAGTTGCATCAAGTCTAGACATTGTCCTATAGCAAGCACGAAGCCAAGTATGAACATTCGTCAAGGGGCGAAGTCTATACATTGTGTCGTTCACATCTTCAAGTATGTACATTGCCCAGTCTGCATCTGGCAAAGTCTATACATTGGACTGTGCTTCGCAAAGTCTATACATTGGACTGTGCTCGTGAAGTCTATACATCCATCGGTTCTTAGTTGGGCCAAGTCTGCACATTGTTGGCCATTGCACACGAAGTCTGTACAGCACTCGCCATCATGCTACTGCTAAGTCTGTACATTGGCCAAGTGTGTACAGAGTCCTTTGCATCGCGTGCATTCTTCATTAAAGTCTATACATTCTCATCTGTCTTAGTTAACGTCTCACGCTGTTCAAGTCTACAGTGTCTAGAAGTCTATACATTGCACTGTACATCGGACCAAGTCTGTACAGTCTCATTTGAAGTCTATACAGTGCATCATGTCTGAAGTCTGTACACTGCACTGTAGTTTGCACGAAGTGAAGTCTGTACATCCACATGTTCAACTTCGAAGTCTATACATTGGTACCTTTACCTACGTTACACTCGCAAGCCTATACATTGGTACTTTTACCTACGTTGCACCTTCAAGTCTCTACATTGCTCGAGTTGAGGTATGTATAGCCATTGTCTTGCCAAAGTGTATACGTTGTAAACCTTCAAGTCTGTATAGACTTTCCCTTGTTCAAGTCTGTACATCGTCCAGTTCTTTGGCAAGTCTATACCTTGTGAAAGTCCATACATTCGATTGTTTTGCCTTGATCAAGCCTGTACAGCCATTTCCTTTGGCAAGGTCTATACATCGTGCATCTAGCATTTTTCAAGTCTATACAACGCTGCTTGTGTTCCCTCAGAGTCTGTACAGCCAGCTCTGTCACTTAGCACCTCATCAAGTCTGTACATACTTAGGCTGCATAACACAAGTCTATACATCCGCACGATAGCTAGGCATTCAGCAAGTCTATACACTACGTTCATGCATTGTTCTCATCGAAGTCTATTCATTGAAGTCTATACATTGCTTCAGCCTTGCATCCACAAAGTCTGTACAATGCCACAGACTTGCATACATGAAGTCTGTACATCCATTTACCAACATGTATGCACAATGGTCTTCATGTATTATCTTGCTTGATGCATTCTACGTTACTCATTAGCAAGTCTGTACAGCATATGTTCTTCATATATGATCAAAGTCTGAACATTGCATCATTGTGTATGAATTGTTTTCTTCAAGTCTATACACTGCATCATATGCATACTGCAGCATGTGTCAGCAAGTCTATACACTGCATCATATATGCATATTACAGCATGTGGTAAGAAGTCTGTACACTTGTCTTGCCTCACACGATCAACTCTGTACAGCCATCCATGGTTGGTTTGCTTGCTGAATGAAGTCTGAACATTGCCTTAAGCTGATACTGTCTTCGACTGATTAACTGACAGGATTGTTGGACGAGGTTAATGTGTCTGGGCACGTGACCCGAGGTGGGCACCTGGCACGTGATCCAAGAAGCTGAGATGCTGACACGTGGTAGCATCAATTGGGTGGGAGAAGTGGAAAGCACACGCCCTAAGCTGCTGCTATATATATAGAAGACGTCTTCCTCAGAAGAAGACTAATAAGAAGAGAAGAGGGCTGATCGAGACAGTGAGTGAAGAAAGAAGAGTGCAGCAGAAGAAAAAGAAAAAGAAAAAGAGAGAGAGAGGTCGTGAGGATTGAGAGAAGAAGAGAAGAAAGTGAGAGAAAGAAGCAGAGAAGTAAAAGAAGAGTAAGAAGAAGAGAGATCGAGAGATAAGAAGCTTCATCAGCAGATCAGTTCATACTGGACTGTGGATCATATCCAGGCCAGTCAGCTCCTGCGAGAGCCAAATTGTGATTTCACTTTACAGCTTTTTGTTTGCTGTGATTTTTTTCATTTCTTGTTTTTATTTTTCTTTTGTCACTCTGGTTATCTTTGCTCTTCCGATTCTCTGGGTAGAGGTCGGGTCCCTCCTGGTCTGGAGGAAGAGAGGTCTGTGACCTCTGGTTTGCTGGTGACGGGGAGTCACTGGTGTGTCCCCTCCTGGTCTGGAGGAAGAGAGACTTTGGTCTCTGGTTTCCAAGTGGCTGGGAGTCATTTGGGGTGTCCCTCCGGTGTGGAGGAAGAGGGGAGGTTGTTCCCCTGGTCAAGCTTTGTGGCAGCATTCTGTTCGCAGACTGAGTCTGCAGTTTCTAGCTTGTGCTAGTGGAAGCCTCACTTCGGTTGGGAGTGAGGGGTGGATGTAGGTCTGGAGGACCGAACCGCCTAAAAAATTATATGTGCAGTGGTTTGCCTTGTGCGTTAGCTCCATGTCTTCTACCACCTTTCACAGATTGTATGAGCGTTCATATTGCTATCTTGCAGTAGGTTGATTACCTTCTTCCGCTTCCGCTAGTTGATTGTTTAGGCACGAGATAGATGTTTGCTCTTCAGTTCAAAAGAGATTCTGATTAGTTATCCAGTTTGTCTATCTTGTTCTAGTTAGTGTTCTAGTTTTCATTGAGCGAAAAGTTTTTAAGGGTGGGATTCATTCACCCCCCCTCTGAATCCAGCGCACCGATCCTATCAATTGGTATCAGAGCGGTTTCTGACTTACATATCCAACGATCTGCAGAGGATCCTGCTAGCGTTTTGGTGCATCATTGTCTTCTACATATTGTTTTAAAAAATGCTTGTTGATTTGTCTTCATGGCTCATCCACCGATTTTCAATGGTACAGACTTTAATGTCTGGTTTAAAAACTTGCATATGTTTGTTACGACTACTGATCCAGATCTGTGGAAACTAATTTCACATGGTCCACATAGACTACCAAAAGATCAGTCCAAATGGACTAATAAGCATCGATCTATGTGTGCAGAAAATCAGAAGGCTTGGAATCTGATGAAGGCAGCAACTGATAAAGCCTTTCATTCATGTTTCCTTGATTACAGATCTGCAAGTGATATATTGGAAATGATGAAGAGAGCCGGGAAAGGAAATCAAACAAGCTGCATGATGGCTTGAGGAAGTGGACAAAGTAGCAATCAAGAAGAAGAACAGGATGATGAGGAGGTAAATCTCTTCGAGAATTTTTATCTAGATGATTGGGAGAATGCATATGCTGAATTATTAGAGTCACATGAGAGGTTACGAAAACAGTATAAAAAATTGAAGAAGGGTACTGGGTTAGATAGTTCAAGTTCTCCATGTAAAAATTGTACTGAATTGAAAAATGTTCATGATGTTTATATGTCTGATTTTCAAATGCTGAAAAAACAAATTTCGTTGCTGAAAATTGAGAATCAAGATCATGTAAATGAGATATCTGAACTCAAAGAGAAACTCAGTTCAAATAATGATAATCAGACTCTTATTAACTATCATGACCAGTATGAAAAATTGTTAAAAAATTTCGAAAGTGTGAACTCAGATTTAAACAAACTAAAATCTGAAAATGACTCTCTTAGAAAATCTGTTAAAGAAAATGAAGAAAAATTAGAGAAACTTAAAAAGGAGAACACATTGCTGATTGAAAAATCTGATGCCATAAAATCTGTAAACATGGAGTTGCAGAAAAACATTGAAAACTTGCAAAGGGAGTATGAAACTCCAAATAATCCAAAAGTATCTCAAGATGACCAGATTCTTCTTGATGAGTTAATTCAAAATGATACTTTGGTTAAAGAAAATGAGAAGTTAAAAGTGCTGAACTCTACTATGTCTGAGAGACTTCTAGCCTTAGAAAGAGGAAAAACTGTTTGCATTGAAGATTCTGATAAACTGAGCAATCTAGAACAGGAAGTTGAGAAATATAAAACTGCTAACAAAGTTTTGAATGAAGCTATGAATTACAGTGAGCAAGAGATTGCCAGTTATGAGTTACACATTTCCTCTCTAGAAAATGAAATCCAAGACTTAAAAGATTCCTTGTCTAAGTTTGTGTGTGGGCAAGAAAACCTAGACAAGCTACTAGGTGTAAAAGTCAATGTCAGGAAAGAAGGGTTGGGCTACAATAATCTGAATAAAAAGGATTTTAAGAACAAAGTAATGATATCATTTGTAAATGCTTCAAATGTAGCCTCTACATCAAAAGATAAACAGCCCATTGTTCAGAAAATGCTGGGAACAAAGGTTAATTGTAAGAAAGAGGGACTGGGTTACAATCCAGTCATGAGGAAGGTTGATGGATCCAACCTAAAAACTATTTATGTTAAATCTTCAGAACAAGAAAAGTCTTCTACCACATCTCCACCTCAGAACAAGGCTAACAAAATAGAAAAACAAAATAAAAATCATAAAACATCAAAAATTCAAAGGAACAATCTGCATGCTAAGAACTCATCACAAAAATGCCATGTTTTAAAGAAATCAAATGGCTCCTATCATTATTGTGGTAAGCATGGACACTTTATGAGTAACTGTTTTGTGATGAAACAAGATGACAAAAAATATGCTAGAAAACATGTGTCCGATCAGAAAAAGGATAATCTGAATGTTATAGAATTTCATGCTAGAAATCATGTTTTTCAAAATAAGAAAATTCATTGCTCCAATTATGGCAAGATGGGCCACATTACAGCTCATTGCTGGCATGTTAAGGGGAAAAAATTTCATTTTGAGTTCATTAATTTCCATGACAACAAAAATATTTTTGAAAGGAAAACTCTTGCATGTCTTGAGTGTGGTAAGTTAGGTCACAGAGCTAGAGATTGTTAGCATGCTCAGAAGAACTATGTTAACCCCTATGTTATCAAATTCTATGCCAGAAAATCTGTAAGTTTTTCAGGCTATAACTGTGGAAAGCCAGGTCACAGGGCTGCAACCTGTTGGCTGGCAGGATATCAAAACCAAACTGGTTTTGGTAAACAGAATTTTTATTCTGTTAACAAAAAAGTTCATGCATATGCACATAGAATTCATGCTAATAAGAATGTGCATAAATCAAATCAGAAATCTACTGCTTCTTGCCATCATTATGGCAAATCTGGACATTTGATGGATGGTTATCCTCTGATGAAATTTAATGATCATCAAGTTAAAAATGTGCTGAGAAAACCTGCTAGAAGTGATACTGTCATGTCAGGACCCAAGACTTCTTGGGTGCCTATGTGTGCAAAATAGTTTGCTAACTTGCAGGTGTGCCTTGGAAGCTGATTAATAAAGAGGGGATTAATCCAAGGCACTCAAGAATGAAAACCCCTTCCTGAACCTTTCAGGTAAATTTCTTGCATTTCCTGTTTTTAGTTTTACTGCATAGCACATTAAATCTGTTTTTGCATATTCATTCATCATCTGCCATTTGCATTAGTTTCTGATCATGCACTTGCTGAGCGTTCTGTGCATATATGAGTTTAAAGGGTTGTCTACATCTGATGCATACATATGCCAATTGCAGTTGTTTGATAATTGTTGATATGCATAATCTCTGAAAATAAATTGCAACTTCTGAAAATCTGAACTGCATATGAATGTTGTTTGAAATCTGTCTGTTGCACAGCTCACTGAAAATCTGGACTGCATATAGGACTGCATGTTGAATTATCATGATTGACCTCTATGGTATATTAAATAGTAAGCCACTAAAAGGCAGGGAAATCTGTCTGGATGCTTTTACTATGTGTGAGATGGTCTTTTAGACTAAGTGCTCCGCCTAGTACCATGGGTCATTTTGCTTTGATAGGGCAGTCTGTATGTGCATGAGTCACAAAGACATATGTTCAGTTTTCATGGCAAACATTGCATGTTTTTAGGGGTAGTTAATTGCATGTCTTTGCATAGCAAACAGTGTTGAGTCTTTGCATATCTTTGCATACATGTAGTTAATTGCATTGCATTTCATAGAAAAATGCCAAAAAGATTGACTGAATGCATATTGTCAGGGGGAGTCAATGCTTGGCATGTAGGCTGTCAAATGCATACACTTGTCAGAATTCATTGCATATCCTTCCTTATTGATTTTGTTGACAAACCTTGATCATATTCTGAAAACATTGAACTTCAAAATCTCTTCTATCATTTGGTATCAGAATTCTATCAGTCTTTCATAAAGATTTCAATGGGACTATTTCGATTATAAATCTGAAAACACTTGAACTAGGCATCTTCTATTATACGATTTTATGAATGTCTGAAATAACTCATGTGGTTTAAGTTTAATATATTCATGGAGTTTATCTGTAATTCTCTTAAAAATATCTGAATCATGTTTAATAAACCTTAACCAACTATTTCATGATGTGCCTTGTAAAACCTTCTGAAAACTGCATTATTGAATACATGGCTTTAATTGGTTAAGTACATGAAATTATTATTGACTTGAAGCAAATAATTTTTTCTGAATTGTCTAAAGGGTTAATTTCAGTCAGAGCAATGACTTTGGTCACTGAGAAATACATGTCCAAAGGACTGTGTCATGAGGTGCCATAGTTAACTCTGCTCAAGAATGATTGTTAATCAGGCAGAGCAATGGCATGCACACTGAGAAATACAACTCACTCATCAAAGAAATGATTTGTAGTGTGTCATGATGTGTAAATGCTACCTCTGTTCATATAAAGCATGACTGTTAGTCACACTAAGTGCTTAGGGATATTGGCCTCTGATCAAGGTATATCCTCTAGTTACAAAGTGTACACTGAACTAGAGTGCTCGTAAAATTTGTAGCATGAAAACTTGTTGAACAAATTGTAATATTTGAATATTGATGCAAAAATCAAATTGTTATAACCCTAGACAAAATCTCATGACTTCATAATTGCTTGATCTCAATACTAGTGCATGTATTTATGAAAGAAGTAAATAAATTTGATTGTGTAAGAGAAAGGGAGGATAATCAAGATAGAATTATGAGGGCTTGGTTCATTTTTATTAAACCTTGGTTTTAGATATCAATACAGAATTTTATTGATAAACCTTGCATACATCATGTTTAAACCATGCTGATCAATAAAATTCATTCATAAGCCCTTATAATGGAAGACTTTAAAAAATTATGTTTTGGATTTATGAGATTGATATCTCCTTGAAAATCTTGTTTTGAACTTCTTGTGTTTGAAACTCTTCTCCTCACTGTCCTTGGTTCATTGACCTGAACTTACCCTTGAATGCCATTGTGGTCTCCCTCTCAACCACATCAATTGGGAGAAATGCAACAGATGCATATCAATTGGTATCTATTCAGGGGGAGCTTCCTTGTCATATTGAATCGCGTTCATATCAATTGTGCCCCTGCATTCATATTCTTAGGGGGAGGTATTGCATTTCTTGCTGCATCTGCATCTCTGCATTCATACCTCTGCATGATTTTTTAAACAAAAGGGGAGAAATTGATTTGAGTCATATTGCTCTTTGGGGAAGAATGTCCTTCCATGTAGTTAAAGGGAGAAATGTTATTTCATTTGTTTCATATCTGCTTATTTTGCCTCTCTCAAACTAATGTCTTTTTGCTGAAGTCAAAGGGGGAGAATGTTTTGACTTGAGTCAGTGTGACTCATAGTGTTGCCATCATCAAAAAGGGGGAGATTGTTGTGCCCCTATGGTCTTGATGATTGGTTTTGATGATAGCAAACACTATAAATCACCATATGCATGTGTGCATGAAAGACCTTGTTGATTCAGTTAAGTACATTCATATGTGTTCATGTATTTGTGAATGTGTGCTTGTGAATGACATTCCATTATATACACTGTGTGCACACATCATTTCTTTGTCATGCACATTATGTTAGTTTATCATATCTAAAGCATTGCATTTGATGTTCAGTCATGTTATCTGCTGCATAAAGCACTTATATACATATACATCAGTTACTTTACTCTGCTTGTGGAAATCAGTACAGGCTAAACACCCATGCATCATTACATTCTAGCACAGTCTGGACACAAGTGGGTCGACCCCCCTTCCAGATGGGTCGACCCCCCAGATCATAGCATCTCATGCTGTCTTAACACAATCAGCAAGTATGTACATTCGAGCGTCTCACGTTGCATCTCACCTTCATAGCAAGTCTGTACAACTTTCAGTTGCATAACTCAAGTCTGTACATCGCATGCAGGCAGTCATTCGAAGTCCATACACTGCTGTGTGAACGCAAGTCAATACAGCCAGTGTCTGTGTTGCCTTGCATCTCAGCAAGTCTACACATCGGCTTCCAAGTCTGATCATCGATGTTGCATTCACGCAAGCCGTTACATTGCACTGTTCATGCACGGCACACCAAGTCTGTACAGAGTTCGCGTCTCATGCATCGTCTACATAAAGTCCATACATTCACTGTAGCTTACTTAGCTGAAGTGTGTACATCCATCGTCTCATGAAGTGTGTACATTGTGTCACATTGTTAAAGTCTGCACATTGTGCTTTGAAGTTGCATCAAGTCTAGACATTATCTTGTAGCAAGCACGAAGCCAAGTCTGTACATTCGTCAAGGGGCGAAGTCTATACATTGTGTCGTTCACATCTTCAACTCTGTACATTGCCCAGTCTGCATCTCGCAAAGTCTATATATTGGACTGTGCTCGTAAAGTCTATACATCCATCGGTTCTTAGTTGGGCCAAGTCTGCACATTGTTGCCCATTGCACACGAAGTCTGTACAGCACTCGCCATCATGCTACTGCTAAGTCTGTACATTGGCCAAGTGTGTACAGTGTCCTTTGCATCGTGTGCATTCTTCATTAAAGTCTATACATTCTCATCCGTCTTAGTTAACGTCTCACGCTGTTCAAGTCTACAGTGTCTAGAAGTCTATACATTGCATTGTACATCGGACCAAGTTTGTACAGTCTCATTTGAAGTCTATACAGTGCATCATGTCTGAAGTCTGTACACTGCACTGTAGTTTGCACGAAGTGAAGTCTGTACATCCACCTATTCAACTTCGAAGTCTGTACATTGGTACCTTTACCTACGTTACACTCGCAAGTCTATACATTGGTACTTTTACCTACGTTGCACCTGCAAGTCTATACATTGCTCGAGTTGAGGTATGTACAGCCATTGTCTTGCCAAAGTGTATACGTTGTGAACCTTCAAGTCTGTACAGACTTTCCCTTGTTCAAGTCTGTACATCGTCCAGTTCTTTGACAAGTCTATACCTTGTGAAAGTCCATACATTCGATTGCTTTGCCTTGATCAAGTCTGTAGAGCCATTTCCTTTGGCAAGGTCTATACATCGTGCATCTAGCTTTTTTCAAGTCTATACAACGCTGCTTGTGTTCCCTCAGAGTCTGTACAGCCAGCTCTGTCACTTAGCACCTCATCAAGTATGTACATACTTAGGCTGCATAACACAAGTCTATACATCCGCACGATAGCTAGGCATTCAGCAAGTCTATACACTACGTTCATGCATTGTTCTCATCAAAGTCTATTCATTGAAGTCTATACATTGCTTCAGCCTTGCATCCACAAAGTATGTACAATGCCACAGACTTGCATACATGAAGTCTGTACATCCATTTACCAGCATGTATGCACAATGGTCTTCATGCATTATCTTGCTTGATGCATTCTACATTAGTCATTAGCAAGTCTGTACAGCATATGTTCTTCATATATGATCAAAGTCTGAACATTGCATCATTGTGTATGAATTACTTTCTTCAAGTCTATACATTGCATCATATGCATACTGCAGCATGTGTCAGCAAGTCTATACACTGCATCATATATGCATATTACAGCATGTGGTAAGAAGTCTGTACACTTGTCTTGCCTCACACGATCAACTCTGTACAGCCATCCATGCTTGCCTTGCTTGCTGAATGAAGTCTGAACATTGCCTTAAGCTGATACTGTCTTCGACTGATTAACTGACAGGATTGTTGGACGAGGTTAATGTGTCTGGGCACGTGACCCAGGGTGGGCACCTGGCACGTGATCCAAGAAGCTGAGATGCTGACACGTGGTAGCATCAATTGGGCAGGAGAAGTGGAAAGCACACGCCCTAAGCTGCTGCTATATATATAGAAGACGTCTTCCTCAGAAGAAGACTAATAAGAAGAGAAGAGGGCTGATCGAGACAGTGAGTGAAGAAAGAAGAGTGCAGCAGAAGAAAAAGAAAAAGAGAGAGAGAGGTCGTGAGGATTGAGAGAAGAAGAGAAGAAAGTGAGAGAAAGAAGCAGAGAAGTAAAAGAAGAGTAAGAAGAAGAGAGATCGAGAGATAAGAAGCTTCATCAGCAGATCAGTTCATACTGAACCGTGGATCATATCCAGGCCAGTCAGCTCCTGCGAGAGCCAAATTGTGATTTCGCTTTACAGCTTTCTGTTTGCTGTGATTGTTTTCATTTCTTGTTTTTGTTTTTCTTTTGTCACTCTGGTTATCTTTGCTCTTTCGATTCTCTGGATAGAGGTCAGGTCCCTCCTGGTCTGGAGGAAGAGTGGTCTGTGACCTCTGGTTTGCTGGTGACGGGGAGTCACTGGTGTGTCCCCTCCTGGTCTGGAGGAAGAGAGACTTCGGTCTCTGGTTTCCAAGTGGCTGGGAGTCACTTGGGGTGTCCCTCCGGTGTGGAGGAAGAGGGGAAGCTGTTCCCCTGGTCAAGCTGTGTGGCAGCATTCTGTTCGCAGACTGAGTCTGCAGTTTCTAGCTTGTGCTAGTGGAAGCCTCACTCCGGTTGGGAGTGAGGGTTGGATGTAGGTCTGGAGGACCGAACCACCTAAAAAATTATATGTGCAGTGGTTTGCCTTGTGCGTTAGCTCCATGTCTTCTACCACCATTCACAGATTGTTTGTGTGTTCATATTGCTATCTTGCAGTAGGTTGATTACCTTCTTCTGCTTCTGCTAGTTGATTGTTTAGGCGGGAGATAGATGTTTGCTCTTCGGTTCAAAAGAGATTCTGATTATTTATCCAGTTTGTCTATCTTGTTCTAGTTAGTGTTCTAGTTTTCATTGAGCGAAAAGTTTTTAAGGGTGGGATTCATTCACCCCCCCTCTGAATCCAGTGCACCGATCCTATCAGCCTTCCCCACGCCCGGTAGCATGGAGGTATCATGTCCGCTCCCTTCTCGATAATTTGCTTTATTCGTATATATTTCTATATGCAGCTGCTTGCATGTGATAGGTTAATCTAGCTCGTTAACTAATTTTAATCACCGCTGCGAGAGAGAGCGAAACCCGTCCCGTGACCCGATCCGGGCACGAAAGTGAGAGTTGACCACCCTAGCTCATTGCCAGTTTCTCAACAGCGCACATCCGTACGCTTCACTCGCTAGGGATGAGTCATGAGTTTGCCTAGAGTCCAAGGTTTGCATTCAAATTGGCGTCGAGTCGCATCCCATCCCGCATCAACTTCAATTCTTGCAATAGAAAGTTTTGTAATTAGTATTCTTATTTCTGTTTTGCTCATTCCATTCCCAATAATTTTCAGAACTGTAGTTGGCTGTTATAGATACTACATTTTCAGTTCACAATGGACTCCCTAGTTCAGTCATCTGTCCATCTGCCCTTTTTATCATTTCTCATTATCCATTCCTTGGTTCAGTCCACTTGACTTTCATCCTTTTCTTCCTTTTTATTGTTATTGCTTCGAATTGTCTGGCAAAAATCTGACAGCATCTCCCCGTGCCCAAAGCTTTGGGGGGATTAAACACGGGTACACATCCACGGAGAATACCCCGAGATGGCCCCAAAATAACAAGGTGCGCCCGGAAGCGGCAACACCTTTAACCAACATCAGTGGCGGAAAAATCTCGAGGGCGGGCCTACTAGGGATCCTAATGACCAGGGGGGCACAATCCCGACTCCGAGATGTGGTTTTGAACTATTGACAAACCATTCGGCCTTTGATGTTTACCCTTTTAAATGAGGGATCACCCGAGGTCCACATTACAAGGGAATGAGCCCCCGAGGATCTAAGAGTAATCAAAATTTCGTGGAAGAGAAGTTGTAGAAAATTAAAACAGCAAGGAAAGGTTTATAAAATACTTAATTTGGGGTGAACCCCATATGCCTCATCCCCTTGGTATCATGGTGATGGAGACAGCCAAATACCAAAGTGGGATTTTGAGGATGCATAGAAATTGTTGTAAAAAAAACATGGTGGGACCCCGGTAGTCAGCAACCTGGCGTCATGGCTATGGGGTAAGCCAAACCCTGGGCCGGTGGCCACTAGGATGATGCGTGGATCGCTGTATGAACAATGCATATCAAAGGAAATCAAAATGGGATTCATATATCTACAAAAGGAGCAGAATTAAATGAGGTAGGGGATATACATCTATATCATACTCACATCTGCACATATTAAGAGAATGGACAGAACTGAAGCAAGCATAATGAACATACAGCTATCATATATATATATATATATATATATATATATATATATATATATTGCATAGACAGGCTCCATACTCGCAGGAGCGGATATCAGGGGCCAGTAGAAGATAGCGAAGGGATGCCAAAACAAACAAAACACAGTAGATATACAACATCTACACCTATTTGTGTACACAGTAGAAAGATGGGCACCATACTGGTAAAGTAAAATCAGGGAATAAAGCCCTGCATTTCATTTCTTCTTGAAAGAAAATTACATTGAAGGAGCTATTGAGCAGCCAACACCACAGGGCAGAGGGTGAGGAATAAGAAAAAAAAAGAACGAGCAACCCACCCCCTTACAAGAGATGCTTCGCACACTTCTCCCCATCTGCCCTAAGCACCCAGCACAGCCTACACCACAGTTGCCCCATTTCACCTTTCTCCTCTACCTTCTTTTCTCTTCTTTTTTTTTTTTTATCGCCAACAAATGCCCCCCACCCGCAGCTGTTGCAAACGAGGGAAAAGGGAGCGGGGCCTACGGATGTAGTCTTTTATTCAGCCAGCGGGTAGTCGGTATCGGGGCAGGCTCCCCTAGTCCTCGGACGAGCGAACTTGGCTGCGAACTATATCGATCGGTCCCGGTGGAGCACCGGGCACCAATCAAGATGGGATCATCGATATTGGGTCTATACCGATGCAAAGAGTTTGGTTTATCATGACTCAGATGAAAGGCCCAAGCCACAGCTCTCGATTGAGACCTCGAAAGGTCATGAGCACCGAGTTGAGTGGATCGTCACTGCTGGGACTGCCGCGATGCAAGGTGATCGGATTTCTCTGACTTAGACGAAAGGTCAAGGCCATACCTCTCGGTTAAGACCTCGAAAGGTCATGGGCACCGAGTTAAGTGGATCATCGATGCTGGCACTGCACCGACGCAAGGAGATCGGGTTTCTCCGACTTAGACGAAAGGTCTAGGCTGTATCCCTCGGTTAAGACCTCGAAAGGCCATGGGCACCAAGTTAAGTGGATCATCGATGCTGGGACTGCACCAACGCAAGGAAATCATGTTTCTCTAACTTAGATGAAAGGTCTAGGTCGTACTTGATGTGACACAACCTCGGACCTAATGCAAGCAAGCACAATCGCATTCAAATGGGCCGAATTGGGCCACCGCTCTATCGACACTCACCCAAGCCCGGGGTAACTTGGCAATGCCAAGGTGAGGTTGAGGGGTTGAGCCCTTGTTGGTAGAGGGCCAGCAAGGCCAAGATGGGATTCCCAATGGGTGTGGAGGCCCAATTCAAGGGGGCCGACAAAGTGCCAAAGGCACCGGTTGCACTTCTCCCACGGTGATCACTCAAGACAACGGGGCTTGAGGATCGGGCTCTCACTCGCATAACCAGCGGAATTAAGAACTAATATTGAAAGACAAGCACAATGAGCAAGGGTTTAGAGCACTTACTCGATCGGTTTGAAGAAACCGGTCCCGATCGGAGACGAGGGCGAGCGGGGAGGCGGGTTGGTCCCCACACGCCGCGCCGGGGTAGCTTGACCTGCCCAAATGAGTACAATACTACACCTCTTGCAGGAGGGGGATCTTGGGGTGAGGGTTAATGGATTACAATCAAAACTACCTCCGCACAGGGAGGGGCCTTCAGCCGGCCAAGCGGGGTGGGGAAAACTAGGGCTAAAACAATATAGAAGTGGTGATGCCAAATCTGTCTGCCCTCTGCAATAGGGGACTGACAGATGGTGTTGAAGCCGCAGAACTCGATCAGGAATTTCTCTGATGACAAGACTGGTGGGGAAATCTTCGTAGCTGGGAAGGGAATGCTTCAGAATTTCTTTAATTTCTTCTGGGGCCGCTGCTGACCGGGATGGAGGTTTGAACAGAGCTTCAGATTCTCGGACCTGCAGTTGCAGACTTATAACAGCAGATTGCAGAGAACGCCACGGCAGCTCCCGACCTCGGAATTAAGCGCCGTCAGAGTCGTTGGAATTGTGGACGGGTCCTCTTCGCAGAAAAACTGACGGGGAAGCCAACCGATCTCAGAGAAGACTAAGGGATGCAGAACAATGGCGACTGGTCGATGCAGACTATGGGTAGCAGGATGCCGGAGCTGAGGAATAAAACTGATAACTCCTGCCACAGAATGCCGAACGGAATTCTGCTTCTTGATTCTGAACGTAGACAGGAAGAAGAAGAACTTTGTAGAAGGGCTTGCGGGCTGATTCCTCCGAGGTTCGTTGTGGCAGTGCTTCTAATCCGGTTCTGGTACTCAGCAGGGACAGCTCTGCGCCGTTGTGGAAGAACGAAGCTCCTGGGAAGCACAGAGCTCGGATAAAGACGAAACCACTTCTGTTGTGAAGAAGACAGGGAGACGCTTCTGTGGATACCTCTTGTGCCTTCAAACTCGTCCGGAGGAAGTCGTGGTGGCCGCTGCAAGTTTCTGATTCACCTGCAACTTCTGGACAGTGAACTGCAACTTGAATAGAGCTTCCAAAGACCTCCAAGAAGAAGGGGAAGCAAGAACTATAGGGTGAAGGGGAGGTAGTGGATGGTGGAGGGAGTATGTGGGAGGGTTGGAAGGGTGCTAATGGTATGAGGAAGATGGTGGAAGGGAGGCTAGGGCGCAGGTTTCAGCAAGGATGAGTGATGGTGGGGATGCAAATGGGTGAAGGGGAGTGGAGGGCAAGGGGCGAACTAGCCCTATGGGGGAGGAGAGAGGGGCGGCCAAGACATGGAGGGAAGGGGATTTCAAATTTGAAATGGCTTTGGAAGTTGAGGGATTGTGTGGGGAAGGGGGTGATTGTGTTGGAATGGGGAAGATTATGTTGGAATGGGAGAGATTCTACCTTGGGACTATGGGGGTGGAGTAATGGCAGCTATGGGAAGTGGAGGGCCTTTAATGGGGTAGGTGGGGGTTGGAAGTTGAGAGGGAGGAGGAGGAGAGAGAGAAAGGGGCGAACCCCATAGTGGAGGAGAGAGAGAGAGGGATAGAGAGAGAGGTGGGGTGGGGAATCACTCCCCTAGGGCTTCTCACCCAACTATAGGATTCACTCCACTAGAACTAGATTTGAATACTCAAATGGAAATCTTTTGTATTGAATCATTCATTACTTCCAAATGAAGGAAATGGGGCCCTATATATAGGAAACTCACATTTTACAATAAGTCCCTAACAAAAGACTCAATAACAAATAACCGAAGGGGTAGGGGGGCTCATGGGCCAAGCCCGAAGAATTGGGCCCAATAGGACATTACACAATCTAATGACACTCAATACTTAGGAAAATAAATGTAAGACCTAGGGACATGGCTCAAATAAACTGAAAATTACATCAAATGACTCAAGTAAATAGCATAAAAAAGGATAAGTGGGCCTTTATAGAGAGAGGCCCGAACTCAAACGATGCTGGAGTGTGAAGAAGACCCTAGCCAAAGGGAATTGTGGATGATGCCTCCATCAAATCCCCTGGGCTGTGAAGAGCTCGACTCCGTCGAGTAGGGGTCCATCCGGCTGTGGTACTGCTCGAGGAGGTCCGGATCCAACCGCTGGAGATCCTCCCGACAAACCCAAGAATCCTCCGAAGGAGGCCATCCTTCCACCTGACGAGATAGCGCTCATATACCTTGCTCCGAGTGGTAGTGACTTATTCATCCAATATTTGTTCAATTTGTTCACGCTGGACTCTCTTGGCTGGTGGTCTCTCCTCACGGGTGGGTGCTCTCTCAAGGGAAGAAGTAGGCTCAATCTCCTCCCTAGGTACCACCGTGGGTCCCTTATATGGCACTAGGTCGGCGACATTGAATGTGGGACTTCTTCCGTACTCCTCAGGGAGATCTAACTCGTAGGCATTTGCACCAATGCGCCTCAAGACCTGGAAGGGACCAGCCCCACGTGGCCTCAGTTTAGAATTGGCTCCCGGGGAGAGCCTCTCCGTCCTTACCATCACAAAGTCACCCACATGGAATTCTTGGTGACGCCGATGAGAGTTGGCCAGCCTTTTATAAACCTCATTCTTTTTGCTAATGTGCTTGCGAATATCTTCAGGCAATTCTCTAATATGTTGTGCAAAAGACTCGGCTGAAATGGACACTCTAGCATGCTGGGGAAGGGGAATGAGATCGGAAGGCTTTCTTGGTTTGTATCCATGCATGGCTTCAAATGGACTCATCCCTATGGACTTATTGATGGAGTTGTTATATGCAAATTCAGCCTGGGGTAAGATGAGATCCCAATTTCCGGGGCGATCCTCAACAAGACACCTAAGAAGGTTCCCTAGACTCCGATTGACAACTTCGGTTTGGCCATCTGTTTGGGGGTGGTAGGCAGTGGAGAATTTGAGGAGGGTACCCATCATGTGCCAAAGAGTTTTCCAAAAGTAGCTAGTGAATTTGACATCCCTATCGGAGACTATGGTCTTAGGTAGCCCGTGGAGATGGACAACCTCATCAAAGAACAATCGGGCCACATGGGAGGCATCGGAGGTTTTGGAGCATGGGATGAAATGGACCATTTTGGAGAATCTATCAACCACCACATAGATGGAGTCATGCCTTTTTTGAGTCTTGGGTAATCCTAGCACAAAGTCCATACTCAAGTCTTGCCATGGACGGTCGGGGATGGGGAGTGGGGTATATAGGCCAGTGTTTTGTCTCACCTGTTTGGCCGAAGCACATGTTCGGCATTGACCCACTATCTTGCCTACATCTCTCTTGAGACTTGGCCAATGAAATTGTCCCTCAACTAGAGCAATGGTTTTGTGGACTCCAAAATGACCAGCTAGTCCTCCCGCATGTAATTCCCAAATCAAGAACTCGCGGAGTGAGGTCCATGGGATGCAAAGCTTTGGTCCCTTGAAGAGGAACCCATCCTCTATGATAAATCCCTCATGTTCCTTGCTAGAATGGGTGGTCAAGGTGGTATAGATGTGCCCAAAGTCGGGGCAGCTAGGGTACTCATCCTTGATCCTATCAAATCCGCTCACTTCCACTTGGATAGTGGATAACAAGGAAACTTTCCTACTAAGGGCATCCGCCGCTCGATTCTCACTCCCGGCTTTGTGTTTGATGACAAAAGTGTAGGATTGGATGAACTCAACCCATCGGGCATGTCGGGCATTTAGCTTTTGTTGGGAGTTGAGGTATTTGAGGGCCTCATGGTCGGAAAAGATGACAAACTCTTTGTGTAACAAGTAGTGCCTCCAATGTCGGAGGGACTGAAGCACGGCATAGAACTCCTTGTCATAAGTGGAGTATCTTGTCCTAACATCACAAAGCTTCTCACTAAAGAAGGCTACCGGGTGTCCCTCTTGACTAAGAATCCCTCCTATCCCTATCCCGGATGTATCACATGTGACTTCAAAGACTTTAGAGAAATCGGGAAGGCATAGGACCGGGGCTTGGGTCAACTTTTCCTTAAGTTCTTGGAAGGCTTTAGAGGCTGATTTGGTCCATACAAAAGTTCCCTTCTTGAGACAATCGGTGATTGGGCCGGTGATAGTGCTAAATCCACGAATAAACCTCTTATAGAATGTTGCCAATCCATGGAAACTTCAGACCTCATGAAGGGTGTGGGGTTCCGGCCAATCAATGATAGCTTGGACCTTGTCGGGGTCCATGGAGACGCCTTTGGTGGACACCACAAATCCTAGGAAGGTGAGGGAGGTGGTCATGAAGTGGCACTTTCCTAAGTTGGCAAATAGGCTCTCTTGTCGAAGGATGGTACAAACTTGCCTAAGGTGGTCAATGTGGGCCTCTTGGGATTGACTATAGATGAGTATATCATCAAAGTAGACCACTAGAAAGATCCCAATGAATGGCCTAAGGACCTCCGTCATAAGACGCATGAAAGTACTTGGGGCATTTGAAAGCCCAAAAGGCATGACTAACCATTCAAAGAGACCATCTTTGGTTTTGAAAGCCATTTTCCACTCATCCCCGGGCCTTATCCTAACTTGGTGATAGCCACTCTTAAGGTCAATTTTGGAGAAAATGGTGGCTACGGCTAACATATCAAGCATGTCATCAAGCCTAGGGATGGGAAACCTATACTTGACGGTGATTTTGTTAATGGCCCTACTATCCACACACATTCGCCATGACCCATCCTTCTTGGGAGTTAGAAGGGCCGGGACGGCACATGGGCTTTTGCTAATGCGAATGAAGCCCTTCCTAATGAGTTCATCTATCCACACACATTCGCCATGACCCATCCTTCTTGGGAGTTAGAAGGGCCGGGACGGCACATGGGCTTTTGCTAATGCGAATGAAGCCCTTCCTAATGAGTTCATCTATTTGCCTCCGAAGTTCGGCATGTTCCGTGGGATTGAGGCGATAATGAGGAAGGTTTGGGAGAGTGGCCCCCGGGACTAGATCAATTGCATGTTGCACATCCCGCATGGGAGGGAGTTGGTCCGGGAGCTCCGTTGGGAACACATCATGGAATTCTTCTAGGAGTTGTTGGATTTCTATGGGATGTGGATTGGTGGAAGTGGGTTCTCCTAGGTAAATGACCACCGCACATAGTGGTGCTCCTTAAACTATCTCCTCTTCAAGTTCTTTCCTAGTGATGAGATGAAGACCCTTGGCCAACCCCGAGGTCCCACTTTGTTTGAGAGTTTGGGTGAGGGATGGGGTTGGAGGGGTGGAGTTCCCCGAGACTTGTATGGTGGTGGGGTGTTGTCCTTGAGGGGGAGTGTCCCTCTTGGTCATGGGACGAGGTGGGGAGGGGTTAAGACGGATTGTCTTACCCTCATGTTCAAAGGTGCATTTGTTGCTCCTACCCAAGATGGTGGCATCTACATCATAAAGCCAAGGTCTTCCTAGTAGGATGCTACCTACTTCCATGGGTATGATGTCACACCATATTTGACCATGGTATGAAGAGAAGGTGAGGGGCACAAGACATTGAGTGTTGACCGGGATGGAGTTGTTGTTGATCCATGAGACCCGATATGGACTTGGGTGAGGGGTGATAGCTAGCCCAAGAAGCTTGACGGTATCGGGTGATACGGCATTGACACAACTCCCACTATCCAAGATCACTTTCCTTACATGGCTCCCTATTTTGACAAAGGTGTAAAAGATTGAAGTTCGACGCCAATCCTCTTCTTGGGGTTTTGCGAGGGTGCATCTAATCACTCCTAGATGAGAGTTGGTAGATGGAGTGGAGTGATCTAGACCCGACTCTAGGTATTGGGCTTCATACTCCTCTTCCCAATCTAGTGAGGCTTCATGGTCCTCAACGACATCTCCAAGTTCCTTTTGGGGTGGAGCTTCTTCCTCAATAAGCAAGCTAGATAATCCTTTGGATGGACATTGCCCCGCAAAGTGGCCAAACCCTTGACATCTAAAGCATTGTTGACGCCTGCTACCCGAAGTAGTTCCTACATTTGGGCCTTTGGGAATGTCTTCCCTCCGTGGGAGGGGGTGACTAGGGGTGGGTTTGTTTGGAGTGATGGTGGGAGGAGGGTTGTAAGGCCTTAATGGGGTGTTCCCACTTGGATTATGTGCTTTCATGGGAGTGGCCAGAATGGGCCGTGGTCCCATGTTTTTGGGGTCGACCGGTCGGGGAGTAGCAAATCGAGGGATCCTAGAGAATCTTTCTACATCCCTAGCTATTTGATAAGCTATCTCAAGGTTATCAACATCTCTCATAAAAAGCTCTCTCTTGATGTGACTTTGAAGTCCATTCCTAAAGCGAGACAAGGTAACGGCCGGGTCTTCATGAACTCCACACTTCAAAAGATAGGAGTCAAACTTCTCAATGTATTCAACCACGGTCTTCCCTTCTTGGGTGAGGCTTTGCCATTCATCTAAGAGCATTTGATGGTAGGATTGGGGAAGGTATTTGTTCCTAAGCTGATTCTTCATACCCTCCCAAGTATCAATAGGCTCTCCCCGCCTAATCCTTCTTAGACCCTCTTGGTTTAACTAATAAGTTTTGGCTAATTTGATGAGATGCATTTTGGCCAACCTTACCCTCCTTTGGTCGGACATAGGGTACCATTCAAAGTACTGGTCCATGGTGATTTCCCACTCTAAGTAGACACTTGGTTCATGGGAACCATCAAAGTTTGGGGCCTCTACTTTAATCATCCTTAAGAGAGGGTCATCCGGATCGTCCCGTGGACGCCTTTCATGAATTGGATGATGTCGCGGTCTCTCATGGTCATGGTAAGGGTAATGATCCAAGTCCTCCCTATAAATTTTAGCATGTGGATGATAGGCTCTTGGTCCATGGTTCCTAGGATGGAACTCATCCCTATGAGGCTCAATATGTGGAGGGTGGACTCTTGGGTCATTGTTCCTTGGGTGGAACTCATTTCTATGCAACTCACCATGTAGTGGATGAACTCTTGGCTCATTATTCCTCGGATGAGGGTCTTCCCTTGGAGGCTCAACATGTGGAGGGTGGACTCTAGGCTCATTGTCCCTTGGGTGGAACTCATGCTCTTCAAGCCGAGCAATTCGAGTGGTAAGGGACTCAAGTTGGGCAAGAATGTTGGTAAGGGCAGCATCTACCCTACTCATTTGACCTTGAGGTTCCTCCCTAGGAGCATCTTGATTGAGTTGAGGATGGGGATCCATGGGTAGATTTGAAGATGAAGGATCGGATCGGTAACTAGCACCACTACAGGTGGACATGCAAGACAAGGGGCCAAAGATGTTGGACACACAATGCAATGGTCCTAGGACTTAGACTTGATAGAGACAAGTCAAAGACTTGCTCTGATACCAATTGATGTGACACAACCTCGGACCTAATGCAAGCAAGCACAATCGCATTCAAATGGGCCGAATTGGGCCACCGCTCTATCGACACTCACCCAAGCCCGGGGTAACTTGGCAATGCCAAGGTGAGGTTGAGGGGTTGGGCCCTTGCTGGTGGAGGGCCAGCAAGGCCAAGATGGGATTCCCAATGGGTGTGGAGGCCCAATTCAAGGGGGCCGACAAAGTGCCAAAGGCACCGGTTACACTTCTCCCACGGTGATCACTCAAGACAACGGGGCTTGATGATCGGGCTCTCACTCGCATAACCAACGGAATTAAGAACTAATATTGAAAGACAAGCACAATGAGCAAGGGTTTAGAGCACTTACTCGACCGGTTTGAAGAAACCGGTCCCCGTCGGAGACGAGGGCGAGCGGGGAGGCGGGTGGGTCCCCACACGCCGCGCCGGGGTAGCTTGACCTGCCCAAATGAGTACAATACTACACCTCTCGCAGGAGGGGGATCTTGGGGTGGGGGTTAATGGATTACAATCAAAACTACCTCCGCACAGGGAGGGGCCTTCAGCCGGCCAAGCGGGGTGGGGAAAACTAGGGCTAAAACGATATAGAAATGGTGATGCCAAATCTGTCTGCCCTCTGCAATAGGGGACTGACATATGGTGTTGAAGCCGCAGAACTCGATCAGGAATTTCACTGATGATGAGACCGGTGGAGAAATATTCGTAGCTGGGAAGGGAATGCTTCAGAATTTCTTTAATTTCTTCTGGAGCCGCTGCTGACCGAGATGGAGGTTTGAACAGAGCTTCAGATTCTCGGACCTGAAGTTGCAGACTTCTAACAGAAGATTGCAGAGAATGCCTTGGCAGCTTCCGACATCGGAATTAAGCGCCATCGGAGTCGTTGGAATCGTGGACGGGTCCTCTTCACAGAAAAACTAACGGAGAAGCCAACCGATGTCGGAGAAGACTAAGGGATGCAGAAAAATGGCGACTGGTCGATGCAGATAGTGGGTAGCAGGATGCCGGAGCTGAGGGAGAAAAATGATAACTCCTGCCACAGGATGCCGAACGGAATTCCGCTTCTTGATTCTGAACGTAGACAGGAAGAAGAAGAACTTTGTAGAAGGGCGTGTGGGCTGATTCCTCCGAGGTTCGTTGTGGCAGTGCTTCTAATCCGGTTCTGGTACTCAGCAGGGATAGCTCTGCGCCGTTGTGGAAGAACGAAGCTCCTGGGCAGCACACAGCTCGGATGAAGACGAAACCACTTCTGTTGTGAAGAAGATAGGGAGACGCTTCTGTGGATGCCTCTTGTGCCTTCAAACACATCCGGAGGAAGTCGTGGTGGCCGCTGCAAGTTTTCGGTTCACCTGCAACTTCTGGACAGCGAACTGCAACTTGAATAGAGCTTCCAAAGACCTCCAAGAAGAAGGGGAAGCAAGAACTATAGGGTGAAGGGGAGGTAGGGGATGGTGGAGGGAGTATGTGGGAGGGTTGGAAGGGTGTTAATGGTATGAGGAAGATGGTGGAAGGGAGGCTAGGGCGCAGGTTTCAGCAAGGATGAGTGATGGTGGGGATGCAAATGGGTGAAGGGGAGTGGAGGGCAAGGGGCGAACTAGCCCTATGGGGGAGGAGAGAGGGGCGGCCAAGACATGGAGGGAAGGGGATTTCAAATTTGAAATGGCCTTGGAAGTTGAGGGATTGTGTGGGGAAGGGGGTGATTGTGTTGGAATGGGGAAGATTATGTTGGAATGGGAGAGATTCTACCTTGGGACTATGGGGGTGGAGTAATGGCATCTATGGGAAGTGGAGGGCCTTTAATGGGGTAGGTGGGGGTTGGAAGTTGAGAGGGAGGAGGAGGAGAGAGAGAAAGGGGCGAACCCCATAGTGGAGGAGAGAGAGAGAGGGATAGAGAGAGAGGTGGGTGGGGAATCACTCCCCTAGGGCTTCTCACCCAACTATAGGATTCACTCCACTAGAACTAGATTTGAATACTCAAATGGAAATCTTTTGTATTGAATCATTCATTACCTCCAAATGAAGGAAATGGGGCCCTATATATAGGAAACTCACATTTTACAATAAGTCCCTAACAAAAGACTCAATAACAAATAACCGAAGGGGTAGGGGGGGCTCATGGGCCAAGCCCGAAGAATTGGGCCCAATAGCACATTACACAATCTAATGACACTCAATACTTAGGAAAATAAATGCAAGACCTAGGGACATGACTCACATAAACTGAAAATTACATCAAATGACTCAAGTAAATAGCATAAAAAAGGATAAGTGGGCCTTTATAGAGAGAGGCCCGAACTCAAACGATGCCGGAGTGTGAAGAAGACCCTAGCCAAAGGGAATTGTGGATGATGCCTCCATCAGTACCCCTCAGTTAAGACCCCGAAAGGCCATGGGCACCAAGTTAAGTGGATCATCGATGCTGGGACTGCACTAACGCAAGGAAATCAGGTTTCTCCGACTTAGACGAAAGGTCTAGGCCATACCCTTCGATTAGGACGTCGCAAGGCCATGGGCACCGAGTTAAGTGAATTCTGGCGATTCATGTAAAGAGCTCCAAAATACAGTCTTGTTCATTGTGTGATGTTGGTTTCAGTTGATCGCCAAGCTGGGGAAGCGGCGCATGGTATAGCTTCAGACGTTTTCCATTGAGTGGTGAAAATTGAACTTCCCCCTGATGGTTGGCGATGACATAAACGCCTCCTTCATAAGCTTTCTGGACCACGTCGGGTCCTATCCAATTTTCATTCAATTTGCCTTTGGGATTGGCTGCCTTGACTTCTTTCTGTTTAACCAGGACTAGGTCACCTTTCTTGAATTCTCACTCTTTAACAAGCTTATGGAAGGCGCGGGCCATACGGGCTTGGTAAACCTATATGTTCTGCTGGGCCTTGAGCCGCCAACCTTCCAAATCGGAGAGCTCCTCTAGTCTTCTTTCTATATTTGTTTGATCATCTTATATCAGTTCATGCTGGACTACGACCCGTAGTGAGGGTATCTCCAGCTCTATCAGGACGACCACTTCTGAGCCGCACACCAGTGAAAAAGGTGAGCAACATGTCGGGGTCTTGTACATGGTGCAGTACGCCCACAACGCTTCATACATTATGTCTTCCCAACCCTTCTTGCTAGAGCTGACCGTCTTGGCAAGAAGTGTGCAAAGCGTTTTATTGAAGGCCTCTGCTAGCCTGTTGCTTGTGGGTTGTATGGGGTGGATGTCCTCCAATCAATATTGAATTTATCGGCCAATTTGTAGACCTTCTGGTTTCAGAAGTGGCTTCCGTTATCAGAGAGAATCCGATCGGGCACGCCGAATTGAAATATGATATTTCGACGGACAAATCTGACCACGATTTCTCCCGTCACTTCTCTTAGAGCCACAACCTCTGCCCAGCGAGAGAAATAGTCTGTTGCCGCTAAGATGTATTTACACCCTGATGATGACGCGGGTAGTGGGCCTACAACATCGGTGCCCCCCTGAGTGAAAGGCCAGCTGGGCGCCATCGGATGTAGTTGTATTAGCGGTCTCCTCGGGACCGTAGCATGTTCCTGGCATATATGGCATGATTTGGAATATTTGCAACAATCATCAAACATAGTTGGCCAGTAGTATCCCAGTTTCTTGATCTCAATCTTCATTTTCGGGCCAACTTGATGGGCCCCAGCTGTTCCGGCATGAACTTCCTTCATGATCATCCAAGCCTCCTCCATGGACAGACATCGGAGAAGCACCTTTTTCTTGGCATCTTCCACAGTCCGGAACAAAGTTTCGTTCCTGAGCTCATAGGAATCTTTCATTCAGATTAATCTGATCCTTTCATCCCTTTGCTTGGGCAATTGTTGATATTTGAACCACTGCGTCAGAGGCTCCCTCCAGTCATGTGAGCCGACTGCTTCTGATGTTGCAACATTACATTCTTCTTCACCTGGTTCATTTATCATGCTGGGAACCTGGCGTCTATTTATCACTATTATATTAAGAGGTTGATCAAGTAGGATTGCTAGTGAGCTTGCTAGTTTTGCTAGCACATCTGCCTGCGCATTTTGGCTTTGACCGACATGGCCTATCTCAATGAAATAAAACCGTGCCATGAGCTCCTTTGCCTTGGCGCAATAAGGGAGTAACTCCAACTTTTAGACATCAAATAGTTCTTGTATCTGTTTGACGACCAGCATTGAATCACCGAATACTTGCAACATATGAATCTCCATATGGAGGGCAATCTAAAGGCCGATGATCATGGCTTCATATTCTGCTTCGTTATTCAAGCACAACATGTTGATCGAGCATGATGTATGCAATACTTCTCCTTCCGGGGATTTGAGGACGATGCCTGCTCCGGCTCTTACCCTCGTGTGCCCCTGTTGAGATGTTTCTGTTCTGGATGCCCCATCAAAGTACAACTGCCATACAGCCTGACGGACTTGATCCGCTTCGATCAAGTGTTTCATCTTCCGGGAGCTCCGTGACTAGAGGAGAATCCTCAAGCACTGGATGTGCCGTGAAGAAATCTGCCATCGCCTGGCCTTTAATGGCCTTCCGCGGCACATAAGTGATATCAAACTCCATTTAGATGACAACCCATTTGCCAAGTCATCCTTTTAGTTTCGGCTGGGACAATATATATTTGACCAGATCGGCCCTTGATATCAGTTGTATTTCATGCGAAAGCATGTAATGCCTCATCTTCTTGACTGCAAAGACCAAGGCAAGGTAAACTTTCTCGATCGGGGTGTATTTTGCTTCGGCCCCAACCAATCTTCGACTAATTTAGAAAAGCACTTGCTCTTTCCCTTCGTCATTATTCTGGGGAAGCATTGCCCCCAGTGAGTATTCAGTGGCAGCTATGTAGAGAATCAGGGGCCGCCCCTTGACTGGTGCCCCCGTGACTGGTAGGGTGTTCAGATATTCCTTCAATTGGTCAAAAGCCTTCTGGCACTCTTGGCTCCAGCGGAATGGCGTATCTTTCATCATCAACTTATGAAATGGTTGACATCGCCTAGATAGATTGGAGATGAACTTACGGATGTAAGCTAATCGGCCATGTAGTGACCGTAATTCCTTTAAATTCTTCGCAGGTGACAACTCCTGAATAGCTTTGATCTTGGAGGGGTCAATTTCTATTCCCCGATATCGGACAATAAAGCCTAGAAATTTCCCACTAGAAATGCCAAAGGCGCATTTCATCAGGTTAATCTTCAAGTCATATTGTTGGAGCCTTTCAAATATGATCCTGAGGTCGCTCAGGAGGTCTTCTTTCTTCCTGGTCTTAACGACCAAATTGTCAATGTAGCATTCGACTTTGTGATACATCAATTCATCAAATATCTTTATCTTCACCCTCTGATAGGTGGCGCCGATGTTCTTGAGGCCGAAAGGCATCCTCTTATAATGAAAAATCCCCTTGGGTGATCGGAAAGCAGTGTGAATTCTATCATGTTCGGCTATCCATATGTGGTTGTATCCGGATGACCCATCCATGATTGATAATGCCTCATGGCCAGTGGTGGCGTCTATCATAACATCAGTGATGGGCACTGGGAAATCATCCTTCAGGCACGCCTTGTTCAAGTCCTGAAAGTCCACACAGATTCAGATCTGGCCATTTTTCTTCTTGACGGGTACAATATTGGCCAGCCACGTGGTGTATTGGTTTTCTACGACGAAGTTGACATCTATGAACTTGTCAACCACCTTGCATACCTGGCTTATAAGTTCTTCCCTCATCCGTCGGGGTGATTGCTTCATTGGTTCGGCTTCGGGGTCGATGGCCAGTATATGTTGAGCGACCTCGGGGCTGAGGCCTGGCATCTCCTTGTAGTTCTAAGCGAAGAAATCCCTAAACTCCTAGAGATATTGGATGTATTGCCCCCTCTCTTCTGGGAGCAGGAGGGCACTGAGGAAGGTCAGCCTAGGCTCATCTTTCGTGCCGAGGTTTACCTCGACCAACTCATCAATGGTAGCCTGGCCACCATCTTCTATCTCCGGGGGAGCCGGCTGCAAATCGATGAGGCCCTCATCATCATCTTCAGCCTCGAGGATAGCATAGGTGTCTACTTGATTTGTCTCACCACTTCGCGGGGCATTATCTGCCTCTTGCTCTAGTTCTTGAGTCGACGTTTGTGTCGGTAGTACATCCTCCAAGCAGCCTGGACGTTTACCCGCAGGTGGATTACCCCTGGGGGTGGCAAGGGGCTCTTTAATCTCTTGCCCTTCGGAGCATTATTGGGGGCTGTGGTGGCCTCCGTTGCAATAGATTCCCAGCATTTGCCGGGGGCATCAGCCTTGGGCCCTTCATGTATTGTTGTATTGGGCTTCGAAGTACCTCCTGATGTAGAGAGCCGCAGGATTCCTCCAGGCTCTTCTTGGTAGTCATCATAGATAGCCTACGATGTATCTTCGAGAGCCCGATAATCAACTAAGATCATGTGGACCTCCTTTTCATAAATGCCCCCCTCATGTGGGCGCGGTGGGTTTACTTCATATTCACCCATCTGGAGCTTGCCCTCTTCCATTAGGCCTTAAGCGATGTCCTTGAAGACATAACAATCTTCGATAGGATGCCCCAGTATCTAGTGGTAGGGGCAGAATCGTGGGTCATCACTTTTTTCGGCCTCCTCTGGCCTCTTTGACTTTGGCAAAGTGACCTTGCCATAGTGACAAGCCCATTAAAAAATCACCCGAGTTTTATCTCTCGAGAAAGAGTAAGGCTTCTTCATTTTCTCCCGCAATGAGGAGGTATGTTTCACCGACTGCTAGCTGGTTGAAGGACTGGCCACCTCCTTCGCTTTCCTCCTCAAATGCATGAAGGCACTGAAAGTGATGCATGGAGATCGACTCTCCTATTCTACCGTAGCAATGGCTGGACGATGCCTTGCCAACAGGGCTTCGATATCAACTGCCATTGTGCTCAGGTGATCAAAGGATTGGAATCTCATGCCCTCCATCCTTTGGGAGATTCCTTCTTTCAGGCTTTGTCTGCAAACCCCGATAGCGGTCTCAAAGCTTACAGGGGGCTCACATCTTTCATGGAGGGACCACCACTTTATAATATAATCCTCGGTCGATTCATTGTCTTCCTACCTGTGGCTGTACAATTCTACCTTACTTATGAGAGGGTGTCCTGGGCTTGTGGAACTGCTCGGCCGGAAGAGGATACCCCCAGTTAGATCAGATAAGAGTCTGATCATTTCGGCCAGTTGTTCCTTCAATCTTTTGATCTCCTGATGCTTCCCATATAATAATGCGAGCACAACAGGATCGTATTGGGCGAGATCCAGAGCGGGGCTTTTACTAATGCTTTTCGTTCTATCATTGAGTGGGGGCGACATTACCCCATCACTATGACTATCTGGAGTCGGTCCTTCAGAAGTAGATGGGACCAACCTGATATCCTTGCAGGTAGGTGGATTCCATAGGAAAACCTCTTCATCTTGGGTTTCATCATTTGGGGGCGTATACTGCCTCTTGTTCCCGGCTCCTTGTGTATTTGGATCTTTCGGCGGATCTTCATCGGTGGAGGTCAAGACTGATATCACGTTTGCCTCGTAACATTCTTCTATCGAGAATCCCAAATCCAGATGCCGGGTAATCTTCAACAGTTCCCTGTCCAAGTTGGCTGGATACCACAACTCTTTAAACATTTACTTTTGGCTTTCGGCCTGGAAGAAAGGAATATGTTGCTTCTCTGCCATCTTTGCCGCCTTGCTAGATATATCAGGAAGACCCATGATCAAGACAACTGGATCTCAAATTTCATCGTGGAATTTGCAATCATCATCCCCTCTCACAAGCTGTTCAGTAGCCGTATAAAATATTTTCAGTTGGCCCTCAGGGTTGGGTACCTCCACAATCCTCAACAGTTCGACTGTTTGATAGTCTATATCTGTGAGGGGTTTTGTGACTCCCGGAGGGACTCTCACATAACCGAGAACATCCTCGAGTCTTGACATCTCCGGCTCGGGGTAAATATCAGAGGGAATTGCTTTGAACACCCTTTTAACTTCAGCAATATGTGATACCTCCTGCTGGCCAACATAATCAGGCGGAGGTGGAGGGAACCAGTCATCGGTTTCTTGTATCTTCTTTCCTTTGTTTTGAGATAATTGGGGGACTTGCTCTGGCTCTCCATGTAGAGTGACGCATCAAGCAAGTGGCATTCAAACACCTCGAAGGGGTGTATGTCGGCAAATATTCTTTCTTCTTTGCCATCCCAAGGAAATTTCATACACTAGTGAAGCGTAGAAGGAACCACCCGGTTCTGATGCAACCATGGATGGCACAATAGTGCTTTATATGAGGTATCGGAGTTGATAACATGGAACTGCACCTTAGTGGTGAAGTCTCCCAGTGCGAGTTCAAACTCCGCCACGCCCATCGGGACCTCGAACTTTTGGTTGAACCCGGCTATCTTCATATCTCTGACCTCTACCAGGTGCACATTGAAGTAGTGCTTTTGATAGACCCGGTAAGGGAGGATATTTACCGCTGCACTAGGGTCAATCAGGACCCTGTGTATCGGTTGGCCATTGAGCTGCCCCCTCATATACAAGGGCATGTTGTGGCTGACTGAAGGCAAGAGCATGTCCTCTTCAGTGAACGTAATGGTTGTCCCTTGGTGCATCTCGACGAAGCAGCTCTTGTAATATGCTAGAGCTTGCAAGGCCGCAATGCTAGCATGCGGGGTTTCTTCATCTAGGGAGAGTATCTCCCAGACACTAAATCTTACTGGAATTCTCTTCAGTTGCTTCAATATCTTGGCGCCAGCTCGGACATTCGCTAATCTTGCTTCCTCGGCTTTGCTATGCTTGCCAGGGTTTGGTGCCAAAGAAGTCAGCTCAGCAGATGGTTTATCTTGCCCTTCGACTGCTGCCTGATCCTGACACACTTGGTCAGCTGGCTCTTTAATCTGTATTGACTTGGCCACAGAGGCAGTGCCCCCGTTATCTTTGCTTCTCGAGAGCATTGCACCCTCGGCTTTCCGATCAGCCTGCCAGCTGGGTTGTTGGCCTTTTTGTGCGAGTAGAAATTCAGCAAATGAGGGGATCACCTGGCCAGCTATATCTTCAGGGTATAGGTCCAGTGGAAGCGGGACCCTTGCACCTTTGACCTGGGGCTTGGGGATTTGGTATGGTTGTTCACCCCTAAAAATAATGTTATGATTGGCCGGGGGCAAGCATCCCCACCTCCTTCCAGATCTTATAGCATGCTGAGAAGTGGAAGCTTTGGCCTGATTCGCTTCGGTTGGCGTGAAGCATGGCTCATCATCCTCCTCTTCAGAGATCTGGACCATGTTGAATAAGGCTGACAGAGTATTGCATGACACCATGCTGCATTTCCCTTTGTTCTTCAACTTCTTCTTTTTCTTATTCTTTTCGGCCGACGTTTGCTTACCTGAAGCATCCTTCGGGGAAGCTTCCCCCCCAATTTCCTCCACCTCTTCTTGATCGAGTCTGAGAGACTCCAGGTCCTCCCAAGGGATATATTCCTTTAGCTGCACCGACTGAATTTTGGGTTGTTCATATTCTTCCAACCCATTGATGATCGCCTGCAGTTGTATAGCAGCCGGGCTGACTTCTTTATGCATTTGCAAGAGAATCTGCTTCTTCTTATTATTGGTCGGCCTTCGGATGACCATGTTAGGGGCCATCTCATGCCATACTGGGGTCACAGAGGGCTGCTCCGGTAGAGGTGTGACACCACGGATGCGGATTCCCTGAACAGGGCAGGATGCTGGTCTTCTTTTTGTCTTCTTAGGCACCACGTGCCGACTTCCTTGATCCTTTGTAGAGTCTAGGATAAATGCCTCATAGGTGTGCTTGGTGCAAGCTTCTGACGCCTCTTCGGGAAATTGTTGATATAGGGATATCGTATTTGTTGTCGCCCCCATCACAGGCATCTCGTGATGGCAAGGTGGATCCACCTTATGTTCACCCATTTGGAGTTCTTTTTTTTATTAGACCTTCGATGGTATCTTTAAAGACATAACAGTCTTCAATAGAGTGCCCGAGCATCTGGTGGTATGGGCAGTATCGAGGATCATTGTTCCTCTTGGCATCGTCGGGTCTCTTCAGCTCTGGGAGAGTGATCTTGTTATATTTGCTGGCCCAGTCGAAGATGACCCGGGTGTTCTCCTTTGGAAAGGAATAAAGTTTCTTCATTCTTGATCGCAAGGAGGAGCTCTCTTGTGGTTTGGCCGGCTTGGCAGGAGGAGTGCTGGTGACCACTTTATCCTTATTCTTCTATTGCTCAAAGGCTTTGAAGATGACTGTATTGACTTCTTTGGTCCCAGGCCGCTTGTCAGTCGACTTTGCCTTTTGACTTGAGGTAGCTGATGCAAAGGAATATCTGGCCATGAAAGTTTCAATTTTCGCCACCACATTATTCAATCGGTCAAAAGACTTGATTTCCATGCCAATCATCTTTTCGAGGACTTCCCGCCTCAGGTTCTATTTACAAATTTGGACTGCGTCCTCTTGGTGTGGTGGACGCCTGCACCTCATACTGAGGTTTCGCCACCTCTTGATATATTCTAGTTTGGTTTCATCGTTTCTCTGTATGGTAGCATAAAGTTCAGCCACAGTGACCTCCTTTTCGGTGATGTGGAACCGCTCCTGAAATTTTCTTTGCTTATCTAGGCAGTCGCTAATGGACCCAGTCGGCAGGTTCGAATACCACTCGAAGGCGAGCCCTGTGAGTGAGGACCCAAAGAACTTCAAGAGGTATGATTCGTTAGTCGCCAAGTCGCCCATCATGTTGATGTAATAGGCTATATGCTTCTTCGGCGAGCCTTGGCCGTTGAACTTGACGAACTTGGGTGGCTTGCTGACATCGGGAGGCAGCCTCTTGGCCGCATGATGTACAGGGTAGGGAACCTTGTACACATCGAAAGAAGAGTATTCATCATTGTCCCGATCGGCTAGCTTAATCTCGATCATTTGCTCGATCATCTGCTTACTTGCCACTATCGGGTCCACCGGCTCTAGGTAAAAATGAGTTGGTTGCACTTGTGGAGTCGGCAGCACCGTCGCCTGGGGTGCCGAGGCGGTTCCTTGGTGTTGAGGAGCCAGAAGCGGAATTGGGGCCGTGCCCCCAGTGTAGTTAGGAATCGGCTGTGAAGCCGCCATTTGGGGCGAGCCCTCGAACTCGTTGGCGCCTCGCCGAGATGTCTCCAGAGGAGCTTCGACCTACTTCGATGTAGAAGTATGCATGGTCAAGTCACTCCTTTGCATCTTCAAGGCTTCTATATCCTGCCTGTATGCTTGAAGCAACATCATCATCACCGGATCAGGGGTGGTCGGATTAGGACCTTGGCTTCCCCCTTCCAATAGAGTTTTCGGAGAATGTGGCGGCCCTTCTCTTTCATCTTCTGTGGTGATCACGTTCGCCGCCATGGTGATTACATCTGAGCTTGTTTCACCGGCATGGGTTTGCATTGCCTCAATTGTGGCTTGTTGTCTTCTGGTGACGGGTCCCGATCTTTCGGCGAGCCTGGTCACCTCATTTGGGTCTTCGGGCAAGGCCCCATAATGACTGGCTACCCCGGCCATATTGCTAGTAAAAATCTTCATCTTCTTGTTCCTTATAGTCACTCTCTTGGCCGGCTATCCAGGGAAAGTTAAGCGGTCAAACACCGAGACCCTTAGTGTAGCTTCTTCGCGGAGGGACAGTCCGTAGCATCCCAACTCCGCGTCTTCAATATATTCCGGGTGTTGTGCCCCCTGTGCTTTGATGATTATGTTTTGTTTTAATGATAGCAACATGAATGAGTCACCATATTTTTTTGCTAAGAACAACAAATTGAGTCATCACATGAATGCATATGTCTAATCTGTTCTGTGGAGAATGAATGAGTGTGCTAGGTCATGCAGTGTTCTATACTCAATGCATAAGTCTATACAATGCATGCTCGTTCATTCAAAGTCCATACATTGTCCGTGCACAAAGTCCACACATTGTAGCATGCACGCCATATAGTCTATACACTGCAACGTTTGCACATCATGCACTAGCAAGTCTGCACATTGTCACAAGTATACACATTGCAGTCTGCTAGTGTGCATCGTCTCATGATGCGTCTCAGCAAGTGTAGCAACCCTGGTAAATTAAAGGACTAGAAAGTCCAAATAAATTAAAAAAATATATATATGATAAAACGAGGCCTGGACCTTGTACATAACCCTCTTACATTCTGAAAAGTCTTAGGAAATGGACCCATAGACTTTACCATTATATTATAATACATTTAAGAATAACATGTTATTTTAAGTAGCCATTAGATGCACAAAACAATTTTAATTGAATTAAGAATCATTAAATCTGGAAGAAAATATCAATTTATATTTTATTACTAATTTAGAAAATTTAATATCCCACATTTACTATATTATAACCTTATTAGAAGGGAGAAGTATATATATATATATGATTTAAATACATTAAAGATATATAAAAGGGTAAAAGAATGGGCATATATACAATATCGGTCCTTTAGAGGTTAAGGAAAAAATTGCCAAACGCAATTGACGCCTCTTACTGCAGCCGTTATTTTAAAAACAGACGACATAGGATATGTCGTTAATTAGTATAAATAGCATAAGAAAGGACATATAAATAATGATTTCTAGGATATAACCACGATTTTTGCTTCTTTCAGGGGTGTGAGGTAATAACAACATGTAAAAGATGGCATGGTCGTGGGCGTCAATTTCATAAGAGATGACTTTGAATAAGTCGTCAATTCAAATTAGGTGAATAGTGCCACTTTTTGATTTAAAGGAAATTTTAAAAACTAATTATATGAAAAAATCAAGAAAAATGGAAAAATGTTACCCCTAAAATTTCATGTCAACACCCCACCAAATAAAAAAGATAAAAATCCCCCAACATTTACAACCGTTAGATATCAACTTGAATTCGTGAATAGCGCCTGAGTGCAGGGCGTTATTCCTTTAAAAAATGACCTTTACATGGACGTTATTTAGTAAAAATGTGACTTATACCTGGACGCGTCTTTCTTAAACCCAAATTAAGAAAACACCTGGTGCGAACTAGGAAATAATAGTTGTTTGGAAAACTAATAATTTAGGGAATAGATGAAATGTGGGAAACTTTAATGCTAATAGAACTCTTACTGTGAGTTCTAGTCCCACACAAACTCTAACTCTGCCATCCCTATAAATACCCCCTACCATCGAAGCCAATATGTTGCTTTTCTTTAACAATTTTTCTTCTTCTTCTGCAGTCGAAACAGAAGAACAGGCCGTAGAATGTGCGGAGGCTAAAACTCCTCTCTGTTGATTTGCTTCTTCCATAATACTAGAAGAACCTAGAGCAGTTCTTGGTCATCTTCTTCCTCTGATCGAAGAAGGTCATCTACTTCTTCTTCAGAAGAAGTTCAGTTGCTGTTATTATACCGACACTTTGTTTAAAACAGAGTATCGTATCCTTCTTCACAGTTCTTCACAACCAAATCACCAGGTAGGTTATCTCAAGACCCGTAGCCCAAACCATCATAAATCATGTTATGCATATATGATAGTTCATGCACGAAGTTTTTGCTGAGTTTGGAAAAGCTGTGGAAAATTTTGTAAATGGCGACCTATATAAGGGCGTCCATATTTATTTCTGATGCCCGGGAGAACAGTCATCAATTTCGATTGATTTAATAAATACACATGTTAAAATTTTAATACCTATCTAAACAGTAAGCTGATCTAATGAATGATCATATGTCTAGAATCCTGCTATTTTTTCTTGACCTGTCCATATACATGTTGCCATCAAAATATTTATTGGAAAATTACAATTATTCGTAGCAAATTCTGTAAAAAGGAGAATTAATGACGCATACCATGTCGTTTCTTGTATATATAACGCCCCTGACGAGGGCGCTATTTACAAAATAGAAGACTTAATGGAAGTCGCCAATTCCTTAAAATACTGAAATTTAGTAAACAGAAATATGAATTGAACGACTGTTCTGGAAGTCGTCAAATATTGAAATGACGACCCAGCCAAGGGCATTAATTCTTTAAATGAAGACTTTGGCTAAGGCGCCAATTTCCTGTCCTGTTATTTTCCTATGTTTTTTCCTGTGAACCGTGGATTTATATACTAATATATATATATATATCTGGCACTATATTCCAATCCGTGAGTATAGTCCCACGTTTATCGACGTTTTATCGATTGCCCCAAATTCTCGGTGATAGATGAACTCTCCGCGGGACATTCCGTTCCTCCGGACCGGTGACTTTATCATAGAGGCCTCCGTAAGACTCCGCACGCTTTGGATTCCCTCAAAGCAGCCGAGCTGGTTGTACCATAAAAACCTATGATACTACTTGATTGCCATGTCACTCTAATGAAACATGGTAAAACCGGCCCTTATGACATTCATGATGATGATCTCATGAGGATATCCATGAATTAATGGAATGGGAAACCATGCCATTAGTGTCCTTATGAATTAGGTGCCGTACTTGTGGACCTCAATTCTGTCCAGCTTATCCTGTCTGAAAAGAATGAGCGACCATCTCCATGTGGGCGCTTACTCTTATTGTCATGGCACCCAAACTAGTGAGCCAATTCCACCTAGTTTCATCGGTAATCGTGATTATACCGTTACTATGGTCATGATACTACGTGTTCAAATCCTTGAAATGCTATCTACCTTAAAGTTATACAAGTCTGTTCCTTGGAACTCCGTATTGGCTATACTTTAGTGGATGTCAAAAATACATGACCAATGCCTGCGCATATAGGGCCCGATCTGGTCCTGGGAGGAGCACCCAAAAGTACTTGTGCCCATGGGAGTTGTAATGATTACGATATGGCATTGTACAAAAGTGCATGACTAGCTTGATTTAGACATTCCACAATCTCGTACTCGACTTGACACGACACGACTTGCGTGACCCGAAAAAGGGTATTTATATACTTGCTTGAAATGTGATAGCCAATTCTCGACATGACATGATGACTATACTTGCTTGAATATCTTGACCTTGATTGGTATAAGTTCTTGAAAGACATGCTAGTTCTCTCATTCAATTATCTCTCGTTATACTCTCCTTCTCTTGTCGTTTTACACAAACATGCATAATCTTATTGCATTCATGTAACATGTAATTACTTAAACCAATTGCTAGCTCTTGAGATATAATTCCTACTGAGCGTTCGCTCATTCAGTGTCTTACCTTATTTTTCAGGTAAGTCTGATGATGAGACTCAATCGGATGGGGAAGGTCAAGAGTGAAGAGATTAAAACTACTCGTCTATTCAAGTGTCTACTAGTCTTTCTAGATTCAAGAGTCAATCATTGTACTTTTACCTTTTATTGAGTCTTAGCACTTTCAGCAATGGAATTGTAATAGAAGTACCTTTTAAGGTCGTGATTGAATAAAGGATTGGGTTTATCTTTACTTTTACGCACTCTGTCTTTGTGTTGAATACACTAATGCTCTGATTGACATGATTGATATAAACTCGTTACGCGTCTCCGGGTATCTTCTGCGCTCGGGGCGTGAAAGTTTTTGTGGTATCAGAGCCTAGGATATTCAATTCCTAGGAAACCCAAGTCCAAGGATAGGTTTAAGCCTTTAACCGGTGAGATTGGGTAAAACCAAGGGCTAATTTAACTTAGTGTCAAAAACCTTTGAACATTATCACTTACTAATATAGTCATTGTAATTGTAGGACAATGGCTGCCGAACGTGCCCAGTGGCGCTACATGCAACGCACTCTACAAGGCATGACCCAGGAACTTCAACAAGTGGCACAAGGAGGTGCACATCGTGGAGCAGGAAATCTCCACCAAAGCTTCAAGAACATGAACCCTCCTAAGTTCATGGGATCCACTGATCCGGATGACGCCGACACTGGATCCGGGAGACCGAACGTATCTTTCGAGTTATGCAATGCACGGACCAAGAGAAGGTCTTGTTAGCAACGTTTCAATTGGAAAGGGACACCCGCTGTTGGTGGGAGTCGGTTGAAGCTACCTTAGACCAAGACCAGGTTACTTGGGAAGAGTTTGTTGAAAACTTCAACAATAAGTATTTCTCAGATCGAGTTCAAGAAAAGAAAGCCGTCGAGTTTGCCGCACTTAAGCAGCGATCATTATCGGTGGCCGAGTATGAGGCACAGTTCTCAAGGCTATCTCGGTACGCTAAACACTTAGTTAGCACTGAGAAGATGAAAGCTAGAAGGTTTCTAAACGGGCTCAGGCCCCAGTTTATCACTCAGCTGGCGCCGATGGACATATAGGTCTATTCGGAAATGGTACGCTGAGCTCAGTTACTTGAGGATGCCACAGAACTATCTGATAGGATCCGTGGGAGAGACAAGAAGGAGCATGTTACCAGCTCTGGCACTTTCAAACCCAATTTCAAGAAAAGGCCAAGTAACGGAGGAGAGTCTTCTCTGGAGAAAAAAGTCAAAAAGATTAACAAGCCGTTCTCCGTCGCCACCACACCTTCTAAAGTGGTGTGTAGACACTGTGACAAGGCCGAACACAAGGTCGAAGAATGTTGGAGGAAACTTGGAGCGTGTCTCCGTTGTGGGAGCCGTGATCATCGAATTCCCGACTGTCCCCTACTCAATGATCAAGCCGGTGACGGAAAGCACCCGGTGACAAAGAATGCTCATCTCCAAGCTATTAAGGAGGCGGAACAAGATGAAGGCGGACTAGTAGATGGTACACTGAAAGTTTGTTCCAAGTCTGGACATGTCTTATTTGATACGGGTGCATCACATTCTTTTATTTCCAAGAAGTTTGCTGATCCATTACCCATGGAACCGGAATGGATGAAAATATTTTTATCTACTCCTCTCGGAAACGAAACTGATATTACTCACCATTATCAAAACTGTGAAGTCTTGGTAAAAGAAAGAAATCTTCCTATCGACCTCATATGTTTAGACCTAAAGGAATATGATGTCATATTGGGAGCAGGCTGGTTATCTAGGTATCAGGCAACTGTGGATTGCCGTAACAGCAAAGTTACTTTCAAAGACTTCCCGGAATTAGCATATACTTGTCCAAAAAGTCGGAGCAAGTCACCTCTTATTTCGGCTCTCTGAGCTAGCAAGCTAATAAGGAAATGATGTGTATCTTTCCTTGCGTTTGTCACCATTAAGGAGACTAAGGAGACTAAGTTAGAAGACATCCCAGTTGTTCAAGAATTTCCGGACGTGTTTCCGGAAGATTTGCCTGGATTACCCCCACAAAGAGAAGTGGCCTTCACCATCGACTTGGTCCCTGGTGCTGGACCAGTTTCTAAGGCACCATATAGGATGTCCCCTGCCGAACTCAAGGAGCTGAAGGAGCAATTGATGGAACTTCTCAAGAAGGGATTTATTAGACCAAGCACTTCCCCGTGGGGAGCACCTGTGCTATTTGTAAAGAAGAAAGATGGATACATGAGGTTATACATCGACTATCGATAGTTGAATCATCTCACTATCAAGAACAAGTATCCACTGCCGAGAATCGATGAGTTATTTGATCAAATATCTGGATCCATGTATTTTTCGAAGATTGATCTCAGGTCGGGATATCACCAACTAAGGATCAAAGATGAGGACATTTATAAGACCGCATTCAGAAGTAGGTATGGGCACTATGAATTTGTTGTAATGCCTTTTGGACTGACAAATACCCCTGCTGCCTTTATGCAGATGATGAATAGTATATTCAGGCCTCATCTAGACCAGTTCATAGTGGTTTTCATTGATGATATACTGATCTATTCAAAGACCAAGGAAGAGAACGAAGAGCATTTGAGGATTGCATTACAGATATTGAGGATGAATCAGTTATATGCAAAGCTCAGTAAATGTGAATTATAATTAGAAGGAGTATCTTTCTTGGGGCATGTTATATCAAAAGACGGTTTATTCGTAGATCCATCGAAGGTTGAAGCTTTAAAGGATTGGGAAAGACCGACCAATGCTAGCGAGATCCGTAGTTTCTTGGGTCTTGCGGGCTACTATCGGCGATTCATCAAGGATTTCTCCAAGATCGCCGTACCACTCACTAGGCTAACTCGTAAGGAGATCCGTTATGAATGGAGTGAGGAATGTGAAAGAAGCTTCCAAGCTCTCAAGGATCACCTAACTACAGCCCCGGTTTTAGCATTACCAATTGAAGGCGAGAGATTCGAAGTATACACTGATGCATCTGGCATTGGCCTCGGATGTGTCTTAATGCAACAAGGGAAAGGTATAGCCTACTCTTCTCGCCAATTGAAGAAGCACGAGGAGAACTACCCAGTTCATGACTTAGAATTGGCCGCGGTAGTGTTTGCACTGAAGATATGGAGACATTATCTATATAGAGTACAGTTTATTGTATACTCTGACCATAAAAGTCTTAAGTATCTCTTCTCTCAGAAGGAATTGAATATGAGGCAGAGACATTGGTTAGAATATCTCAAGGACTTCGACTTCACTATACAATATCATCCTGGAAGGGGTAATCCTGTAGCCGATGCCCTCAGTCGAAAGCCGAGAGCACTATTAGTCAATTGTATGATTCAGGAGTGGAAGTTGCTAGAATAATTCTCTAAGCTTAATATAAGCATGGACAAGGACAGTAGATGTGTCACATTATCCCATATGAACATACAACCAGACTTGCTATCCGAAATACAAGGACTTCAAGATAGTGACCCAGTACTAGTGGAAATCAAAGACAAAATAGAAGAACAAACTGATTTCAAAATAGCCTCGGATGGAAGATTGATGTTCAGGAATAGAACATGTATACCGAATTGCCCAGAGCTAAAGAAAAAAATCTTAGATGAAGCTCACATATCAAGGTACACGATTCATCCCGGATCAACTAAGATGTACCAAGATTTGAAAAGGACCTTTTGGTGGCCCAATATGAAAAGAAAAGTAGCAGACTTTGTGTCTCGCTGTCTCACATGCCAACAAGTCAAGGCCGAACACCAAAAGCCTGTCGGTAAGCTACATCCTCTAGATATTCCCAAGTGGAAGTGGGAGGATATCGGTATGGACTTCATTATGGGTCTGTCCAAATCAAAGGGAGGACATGACGGAATATGGGTTATCATCGACCGATTGACCAAATCATCACACTTCTTGCCAATCAAGAGCCGATGGTCAGTTGATGTTCTTGCTGCATTATACACTAAGGAGATAGTCAGGTTACATGGAGTACCTGCCTCCATCGTGTCTGACAGAGACCCTCGTTTTACTTCTCACTTTTGGAAGGGTTTACAACATTCGCTAGGGACGAGACTTAACTTTAGTACCGCTTTTCATCCTCAAACGGATGGTCAGACCGAGAGAACCAATCAGGTGGTTGAAGATATGCTTAGAGCTTGCATCATTGATTTTGGTGGAAGCTGGCATGATCATTTGTCTCTTGTTGAATTTGCATACAACAACAGCTACCAGGCAAGTATACAAATGGCACCTTTCGAAGCTTTATACGGAAGGAGTTACCGATCGCCTTTATGTTGGGATGAAGTTGGCGAGAAACAACTGTTAGGTCCAGACATGGTAAGGGATACCATTGAAAAGATTCAGTTGATTAGAGAAAGACTTCAAGTTGCTCAGTCTAGACAGAAGGCTTATGCTGATACACGAAGAAGAGATCTCGAATTCCAAGTGGGAGATCACGTATTTCTCAAGATATCACCTGGACGTGGAATAAGGAGATTTGGTGTTAAGGGCAAGCTTACACCAAGGTTTATCGGACCTTTTGAGATACTAGAAAGAGTTGGCGAGGTTGCTTACCGCGTCGCGTTACCTCCTCAATTGTCCGAAGTTCATAATGTATTCCACATATCAATGTTGAAGAAATATGTGCACGATCCGTCACATATCATTGATCATGGAGACCTGGTGATTCAAAGGGATCTCAATTATGAACAAAAGCCCATGAAGATCCTCGATCGCGAGGTGCGAACATTAAGGAGTAAAGTTATTCCCATGGTTAAGGTGCAATGGAGTAAATGTTCAGAACACGAAGCCACATGGGAGATCGAGGAGTCTATGAGGAAACGATTCCCAGAATTATTCTAAAAAGGTATGTACTCTACACTCTCCACGTCTATACGCGATTGAATTTGGGGACCAAATTCTTTTAAGTGGTGGAGGGTGTAGCAACCGTGGTAAATTAAAGGACTAGAAAGTTCAAATAAATTAAAAAATATATATATATATGATAAAACGAGGCCTGGTCCTTGTACATAACCCTCTTACATTCTGAAAAGTCTTACGAAATGGACCCATAGACTTTACCATTATATTATAATACATTTAAGAATAACATGTTATTTTAAGTAGCCATTAGATGCACAAAATGATTTTAATTGAATTAAGAATCATTAAATCTGGAAGAAAATATCAATTTATATTTTATTACTAATTTAAAAATTTTAATATCCCACATTTACTATATTATAACCTTATTAGAAGGGAGAAGTATATATATATATGATTTAAATACATTAAAGATATATAAAAGGGTAAAAGTATGTGCATATATACAATATCGGTCCTTTAGAGGTTAAGGAAAAATTGCCAAACACAATTGACGCCTCTTACTGCAGCCGTTATTTTAAAAACAGACGACATAGGATATGTCGTTAATTAGTATAAATAGCATAAGAAAGGACATATAAATAAAGATTTCTAGGATATAACCACGATTTTTGCTTCTTTCAGGGGTGTGAGGTAATAACAACATGTAAAAGATGGCATGGTCGTGGGCGTCAATTTCATAAGAGATGACTTTGAATAAGTCGTCAATTCAAATTAGGTGAATAGTGCCACTTTTTGATTTAAAGGAAATTTTAAAAACTAATTATATCAAAAAATCAAGAAAAATGGAAAAATGTTACCCCTAAAATTTCATGTCAACACCCCACCAAATAAAAAAGATAAAAATCCCCAAAAATTTACAACCGTTAGATATCAACGTGAATTCGTGAATAGCGCTTGAGTGCAGGGCGTTATTCCTTTAAAAAATGACCTTTACATGAACGTTATTTAGTAAAAACATGACTTATACCTGGACGCGTCTTTCTTAAACCCAAAATAAGGAAACACCTGGTGTGAACTAGGAAATAATAGTTGTTTGGGGAAGTAATAATTTAGGGAATAGATGAAATGTGGGAAACTTTAATGCTAATGGAACTCTTACTGTGAGTTCTAGTCCCACACAAACTCTAATTCTGCCATCCCTATAAATACCCCCTCCCATCGAAGCCAATCTGTTGCTTTTCTTTAACAATTTTTCTTCTTCTTCTGCAGTCGAAACAAAAGACCAGGCCGTAGAACGTGGGGAGGCTAAAACTCCTCTCTGTTGATTTGCTTCTTCCATAATACTAGAAGAACCTAGAGCAGTTCTTGGTCATCTTCTTCCTCTGATCGAAGAAGGTCATCTACTTCTTCTTCAAAAGAAGTTCAGTTGCTGTTATTATACCGACACTCTATTTAAAACAGAGTATCGTATCCTTCTTCACAGTTCTTCACAACCAAATCACCAGGTAGGTTATCTCAAGACCCGTAGCCCAAACCATCATAAATCATGTTATGCATATATGATAGTTCATGCACGAAGTTTTTGCTGAGTTTGGAAAAGTTGTGGAAAATTTTGTAAATGGCGACCTGTATAAGGGCGTCCATTTTTATTTCTGAAGCCCGAGAGAACAGTCGTCAATTTCGATTGATTTAATAAATACACATGTTAAAAATTTAATACCTATCTAAACAGTAAGATGATCTAATGAATGATCATATGTCTAGAATCCTACTATTTTTTCTTGACCTGTCCATATACATGTTGCCATCAAAATATTTATTGGAAAATTGCTATTATTCGTAGCAAATTCCGTAAAAAGGAGAATTAACGACACATACCATGTCGTTTCTTGTATATATAACGTCCCTGACGAGGGCAGTATTTACAAAATAGAAGACTTAATGGAAGTCGCCAATTCCTTAAAATACTGAAATTTAGTAAACAGAAATATGAATTGGACGACTGTTCTGGAAGTCGTCAAATATTGAAATGACGACCCAGCCAAGGGCGTTAATTCTTTAAATGAAGACTTTGGCTAAGGCGCCAATTTCCTGTCTTGTTATTTTCCTATGTTTTTTCCTGTGAACCGTGGATTTATATACTTATATATATATATCTGGCACTATATTCCAATCCGTGAGTATAGTCCCACGTTTATCGACGTTTTATCGATTGCCCCAAATTCTCAGTGATAGATGAACTCTCCGCGGGACATTCCGTTCCTCCGGACCGGTGACTTTATCATAGAGGCCTCCGTAAGACTCCGCACGCTTTGGATTCCCTCAAAGCAGCCGAGCTAGTTGTACCATAAAAACCCATGATACTACTTGATTGCCATGTCACTCTAAAGAAACATGGAAAAACTGGCCCTTATGACATTCATGATGATGATGTCATGAGGATATCCATGAATTAATGGAATGGGAAACCATGCCATTAGTGTCCTTATGAATTAGGTGCCGTACTTGTGGACCTCAATTCTGTCCAGCTTATCCTGTCTGAAAAGAACGAGCGACCATCTCCATGTGGGCGCTTACTCTTATTGTCATGGCACCCAAACTAGTGAGCCAATTCCACCTAGTTTCATCGGTAATCGTGATTATACCGTTACTATGGTCATGATACTACGTGTTCAAATCCTTGAAATGCTATATACCTTAAAGTTATACAAGTCTGTTCCTTGAAACTCTGTATTGGCTATACTTTAGTGGATGTCAAAAATACATGACCAATGCCTGCGCATATAGGGCCCGATCTGGTCCTGGGAGGAGCACCCAAAAGTACTTGTGTCCATGGGAGTTGTAATGATTACGGTATGGCATTGTACCGAAGTGCATGACTAGCTTGATTTAGACATTCCACAATCTCGTACTCGACTTGACACGACATGACTTGCATGACCCGAAAAATGGTATTTATATACTTGCTTGAAATGTGATAGCCAATTCTCGACATGACATGATGACTATACTTTCTTGAATATCTTGACCTTGATTGGTATAAGTTCTCGAGAGACATGCTAGTTCTCTCATTCAATTATCTCTCGTTATACTCTCTTTCTCTTGTCGTTTTACGCAAACATGCATAATCTTATTGCATTCATGTAACATGTAATTACTTAAACCAATTCCTAGCTCTTGAGATATAATTCCTACTGGGCGTTCGCTCATTCAGTGTTTTACCTTATTTTTTAGGTAAGTCCGATGATGAGACTCAATCGGATGGGGTATGTCAAGAGTGAAGAGATTAGACCTACTCGTCTATTCAAGCGTCTACTAGTCTTTCTAGATTCAAGAGTCAATCGTTGTACTTTTACCTTTTATTGAGTCTTAGCACTTTCAGCAATGGAATTGTAATAGAAGTTCCTTTTAAGGTCGTGATTGAATAAAGGATTGGGTTTATCTTTACTTTGCGCACTCTGTCTTTGTGTTGAATACACTAATGCTCTGATTGACATGATTGATATAAACTCGTCACGCGTCTTCGGGTATCTTCCGCGCTCGGGGCGTGACAACAAGTCTTTACATTCATAGAAGTCAGTACAGTCTATGCATCATGCTAAGTCTATACATTGTGCACCGTCTCACTTAGCGTCTCTTGCATAGTCTGTACATCGTCAAAGTCTACACATTGCACTGTACATCGGACCAAGTCTGTACAGTCTTATTTAAAGTCTATACTGTGCATACTACATCGTCAAAGTCTATACATTGCACTGTAGCTTGCATTCACTCAAAGTCTGTACAGCCTTCCGTCTCATGAAGCATCTCACGGTGTGTCTCACAAAGCGCTCAAGTCTATACATTGCATCGTCTCATGTAGCGTCTCATGCACTTAAAGTCTATACATCTGTTACAGTGCACACACCATCTCACTTAGCGCCTCATGCTAAGTCTATACATTCGTTGTGCATAGTCCATGCATTCACTTCAAGTCTGCACATTCTTCTGTTATGTCCAAAGTCTCTACATTGCCATGCTTCAGGCTGAGCAAGTCTATACACTGATGCACAAAATCAAGTCTGTACAGCCAATGCCTGCACACAATGTCTATACATTCATTTGTTGATATTCGAGCAAGTCTGTACATCGTCAGCCTGCTCATGCATCATCTTGTTGGAAAGTCTGTACATTGGCCAAGTCTATACATCGCCACTTGTTCATGCATGTGAGCAAGTCTATACATTCTTCTGTCTCAATTAGAGTCTATACATTGTTGCATGTTCATCAAGTCTGCAAATTGTTTGGCCACTGCACACGAAGTCTGTACAGCGGTTGCCTTCATGCCTAGCAAGTCTGTAAAGCAGTTGCCTTCATGCCTAGCAAGTCTGTACAGCGGTTGCCTTCGTGCCTAGAAATTCTGTACATCGTGTGTTGCTGAAAGTCTGTACAGCGTCACACTTAGCGTCTCTGTACTTCGTCTGCCTGCACTCCAAGTCTATACTTTGCTGCATTCCAAGTCTATACATTGCTGCATTCCAAGTCTATACATTGCAGCTATGTGTGTGCATCGTTTAACAAGTCTATGCATTGCACGTAGTCTGCACATTGTGTGCTGCTATGCTCATACATCATTTTAGCAAGTCTGAACATTGTTTGCACACGCACGCAGAGTCTGCACACAGTGCCTTAGCAAGTCTATACATTGTGCATCGTTCAAAGTAGAGTTTGCACATTGCTGCATTCTAAGTCTGCACATTGTTCATACATTGTACGCAGAGTCTGCACACTCATTGTCAGCAAGTTTGCACATTGATGTAGCACGCATGCAACGTCTACACACTCATAACCTTAGCTTTGCATTCACAAAGTCTGAACATGCCATAGCCTTGCATACATGAAGTCTGTACATGCTTCAGCGTTGCTTGCATGAATTAAGTCTGTACAGGGTTTTACTGTCTTAAGCTGATACTCCTTTTGACTGACTAACAGAGCTGCTGCTCGAGGAGCTTAATGGTTGGGCACGTGATCCGAGGCTGGAAGGGCTGACAGGATGATGACACGTGGATAAAACATTTGGGCGGGAACTGTGGAAGACACACGCCCAGTGCTGCTCCTGCTGGAACTGATATATAAGGAAGACTTCTCCATCTGAAGAAGACTGATCGAAGAGGTGAAGGCTCGAGAGCAGAGAAGCTCGAAGCAGTAGAGAGCCACTGAGAGCAGAGAAGAAAACCCACGATCCAGAAAGAAGAAAAAGAGAGAACAGAAGAGAAAGAGGAAAAAGAGAGAGAGATCCTTAGAGAGCAGAGATCGAGAGAAGATGAGAAGTGCAGCAGAGAAGAAGAGAGATACAGAGAGGGATAGTGAGATCGAGAGAAGAAGGGAAGCTGCTTGAAGATATGTTCATGCTGGACCGTGGATCAAATCCAGGCCAGTCAGCTCTGTTGAGAGCCATATTATTTATGCTTCATTTACAGCTTTCAGTCGCTGGTTGTTTCATCCTTTTTGTTTTTCTTTTGAACTTTTTATCAAGCTGTTAGTCAGCGGTTTTGCAGAGGAGGATTCCTCTGGACATCAAGCTGTGTTGCTCAGCGGGGTGAGGTAGATACCTCAGATAGCATGCTGTGAGGCTCAGCGGGGCGAGGTGGATACCTCGGACAGCAAGCTGTGAGGCTCAGCGGTTTGTAGGCAAGTTGGGATGCCCAGCGGTTCAAGCTGTGAGTCAGCGGAATCCACACTCGGGTTTGAGTGTAGGGTGGACGTAGGTCTGAAGGACCGAACCACCTAAAAACTCTTTATGCAGTGGTTTAATTTCTTCTTTCTGACTTCGCTAGATGAATGGCTAGGAGTGCTTTAATTGTGTACTGTGTTTGAATGCTTTAAGGCACAAGCTCCTTTGATTTGATTCTGTCTGCGACTTAGAATTGCTTAGGTTTTAATTCCTTTAGGCTTTAATTCCGCAGTTCTGAGAACTAGATTTTTAATTGGGCGAAATTTTTTAAGGGGAGATTCATTCACCCCCCTCTGAATCGAACGCATCGAACCCAACACTTGGTATCAGAGCAGGTCTCTGACCTAACAGATCTAACAATCTGCAGAGGATCCTGCTAGTTTTTGGTGCATTTCAGAGTGGGTTTCTTGTGTTCTGTGTTTTGTCTCACCGGTTTAGTGTCTCGATTTGCTCATATGATTTCGGTGCATTTATCATTTCTCGATGGCTCATCCACCGATCTTCAGAGGTAATGACTTTGACATATGGCTGGAAAAGCTGCATCGGTATGTGAGGAAAATTGATCCTGATCTTTGGAAGGTGATAACTCACGGTCCTTATAAATTATCGAGGGATGTATCTAAATGGACCGATAAGGATAGATTGAAAGACTCAGTCAACTCTAGAGCCTTATATTTAATGAAAGCATCACTTGACAGAGCTCTAATTTCATGTGTCTCTTCTTACATGTATGCCAAGGAGATTTTGGAGAAACTAAAGCTTACCAGGAATCACAACACATGTCTGATGGCTAACCGGAGAAATGATCATGAGGAAACTGCATCCAAGGTAAGCTCTGAATCCGAAGAAATCTCGATTGATGAGTTATAGGATATAAATGAGGAACTGTCTGATAGATGTGAAAAATTAAAATCTGAGAATAAAAGGTTGAAAAAGAAAATTGATAAATGTGATTCTAGTTCATCATGTGAAAAGTGCCTGAAAATAAATGAATTATATGATAAATGTCTATCTGAGTCTCACTTGAATATGAAACAAATGTGCATATTGAAAAAGGAAAATCATGAAGGTATCAATAAAATCTCCGAATTAGAAAGTCAGCTGAAAATGAAAACTAATGAACATTTGATGAACCTGGAAGAGTTGGAAAGGATTAAGTTTGATCTAAAGAAATCGAAAGCTGAGAATGTAGAAATTCAGAGGAAGAATAAAAATCTTGAAGCTGAAATAGAGAAAGTCAACAAGAAAGGTGTGCATGTTTCCTCTCTAAAATCAAACTGCAATATGTGCTCAGCTCTAAGAGAACGCAATGAAGATCTCTATAATGAAAATGAATGGATGAAGAAACAAATTGCTGTGTTTAAAGAGGATCACAGAAATCTGCTTGCTGAGAAAATTAAAGTGGAAGAAAGGGAAGAGGAACTAATTGAAAAATTTTAGCTGATGTCTAGAAGGGAAAGATGTGCTGGTAATGAAATTCAGGCTAAAAATTTTGAGGAGGAAAACACTGAACTGAAAGCTGAAGTTGAAAAATTGAAGCGGTTAAACACTGGCTTGTCTGAAAGACTTCTCACCACAGAAAAAGGAAAAGCTGTCTGTGATGAAGAATCAAAAAAGTTGAGCAACTTGGAACAAGAAATTGAGAAGTATAAAACTGCAAACAAAGTTCTAAGCGAATGTGTTAATTGCAGTGAACAGGAGATAGCCAATTATGAACTTCACATTGCTAGCTTGGAAAATAAAATTCATGATCTGGAAAAGTCAGCATCCAAGTTTGTAAAAAATGAAAGAAAAATAAAAGCTGTTGTGAAAAGGGAGGATGATAATTCAAAAGGGGGAACAAATTGCACCTCTGATGTTAAGGAAATCACTAAAAACCAGCTATACACCACTTTTGTGCAAAGCTCTGATGTAGCTGGTACCTCAAATCAATCCCCAAAACAAAAGGAAAATCAGAAATCACTTTCAACATCTGTATTTCAGTTCAAAGCCCCTAAAAATGAAAAGCAAACAAAAATTGTTGAGAATAATCAGAAATTGAAAAGGAAGGGTCAAACAAAGAAGGTAAAAAATATTTCTGGTTACACCCTAAGATATGCCAACTCGGTTGAATTTGATGGGTCAATACACAATGCTCATGCCTCATGTACTCATTCGCATGCATCTAGTCAGTCTGTTAGTAATCATGTTACCGGGAAATCACAAGTGTCATGTCATTATTGTGGCAAGATAGGGCATATCATGGATGATTGCAGACTATTAAAAGAAGATGAGCATGCAAATAAAACACTGCATTCTAGGAATTCATCTGATAGAAACCACACCACTAAGAAATATGATGCATGATGTTATTACTGTGGTAGGCGTGGTCATCTAATGAATGCATGTTTTACAATGAAAGAAGACAACAATGTGAATTCTAGATTTTTCACACATGCTCATGACCCACATAGATATAGATCTTGAAGAGGCGAAATCTCGCGCTGTGTCCTGAGCGGGCTGCGGATCACCAGAAGATGAACTGCAAGACAGGGAAACGTATCAGAGGGCCCAGGGGGTTTCCCTGAGGAAAAACCCTCCGATGATTAAGTCAGTAGAGCTGTGGTGGAAGCAATAATGGGGAGGAGAAAAACTGGTGCGCGGGATTCCTCTCAACCAGAGGGGTGAAGTGGATTGCTCAGGAGTTTTTGAGTATGAGTGCCTTAATGGCTCTTTTTCTTCCTCTTTTCTCTTCTTACCTTCCACCGGAGGGTATCCCTGGTTTAAATAGTACGCCGCCTTCAGGAGTCCTGCAAGCTGAGGGGTTTCCGGCGGGAGTTACGTCCTCAACGTGGGCTTTCATGGCCTTATCGTGGGAACGTTATCGCCTCAAAGTCCGGCGGTTTCTAGATTCCCTTGTCCGCTGGGGACTCTTAACAGCAGCACGAACGAATAATATCCGATCTGGCCGAGCTTCCGAAATGCCAGCCCTGTCCGGGCGATGAGCATAGCTCGGCGGAGGAGGGGTTGGATAGGTCGGCGAATGCCTGTCTCTCCCGGGCGGGGAAATGGCTCTGGCCGGACCCTCCTTGTGACCTGACCATTACTCGGGCCCTCCGAGCCTAGGGGCCGCCGGGGAGAGTTGGTTCCTCGAGTGTTTGTTCGTTGGGCTTTTCTTTTCTAAGTGGGCCCTGTGGGCTGTCACTCAGGTGAGCTTGCCTCGTGGGACCCTGTTGGGTCTTGTTAGGCTGCTCTTTGAATGGGCTGCAGAGATCCCCCTCTCCACTTGTCCCCCTCCTACTCCCGAGCCATGGAGGCTCGGTTGAGTAGTTTTTGAGGCTTTGGACCGGCGTGGCTCAGGTGGGTGGAATTCTGTTGGCGTTATGGAGCCACGTGTAGTGGTCGCCTGGGCCCGTAATGATGATCCTAACGGATTTGAAATGAAGGGGCCCCCCTTTTCTCAGAGCACGGAACGACGCACCGCCTTCCTCCAGGGTTTTATAGGCGTTGGGCGCTGTTCATCGTTCTAGGCTTCCCAGGGTTTTAGGCTTTCCTTAGTTTCTTTGCTTCCGGGGCTCCTTGATGCGCCGTGAGAGCACAGTGGAGACGCAAGGTCTTGTGGAGGCGTTTGAGGAGTTGGCGAGGATAACCGCGGAGGCGGTCCGGCAACTTCCTTCCCCCCCGGAGTCTTCAAGCTCGTGCGAGGGATCATCTTCCGGCTCGATGGCTGATCTGCCTCTGGAAGTCGAGCAGGTGAGGCGGGAGCCCGTCCCCAATTGCAGCGAGTTGCGGGAAGCTGAGGTGAGGAAGCTGGAGCATCGTTTTCGCTTGCCTCTCAGGTACAGCTTTGCTGCCGCCGCCCCGTATGAGATGAGTCTGGACAGCCGCACGGGGCATATTTGAACTTTTCTCCTGGCTTGGAAGAGTGGGTTCCGCCTTCCCTTCGTGCCTCTTGTACTTAAGCTTCTCGAGTTTTTTCGGTTGGCGCCTATTCAGTTGGTGGCCAACTCATATCTCCTTCTCTCCGCCTTTCGGATTCTCTGTCGTCAGCACGACATTTTTCCTTCCTTGGACCTCTTTCACTATTTTTTCGAGTTGAAAGCGCATCCGTCGGCGGGGAAGGGCTTCTACTTTATCCAGGTGAGGAGGAACAGCAGTTGCATCTCACTCGCAGTGAAGGACTCCTCGCACAAGGGGTGGAAGACCCAATTCTTCTGGGTGAAGGCGGAGGCGACGGACGAGTCTTGGAGATGTCTGGTTTCGCCCAATTTTCATCTAAATCTTCCCCCTCGCCAGGAGGAGTTCCCTCCCCACGTGGAGCGACAGGCCGCTCGTCTGCTAGATAACCGCCAGTCGACCAAGGAGCTGGTGACACCGGAGAACATCGAACGGTGTTTTCTTACGCGGTTGACGTCGACAGGTATCACTCTCGAGGTTCTTCTCCTGGGGTGGTAGTTACTTTCTTTCTCCTGACCGGGTCTTCTTCCTTTGTTGCAGACGTGAGGCGGGAACCTCTGGAAGAAGCTGCTGAGGTCATTGATCTGGGAGATGACTCGGCGGCCGACGAGCCAGGTGCTTCTGCGAGTCGCACCCAAGCCCGAGATAAGGGCAAGGGGGTGGCCCCCGAGGGATCTTCACGACCAACTGGTACGAAGCGCAAGGATCCCACGGCGGAAAAGTTGCGGGAGGCCGCGAAGGCCAGAAAACGGGCCAAGAAGGCAGGTCTTCCTTCTACCACCGGGGGCGACTCCGGCTTGGCGGCGCTCCCCTCTCGGGGGCAAGATGGGGCCGACCCCTCGGGGCCAGCTCCCCCACCTGCCAGGCGAGAGGGGGCCGAGGAGACCGGGGGCCCTTCAAAGGGCGGCGATGGGTCGGCTCTCCCCCCCACGGGGGTAGAGGGGGCCGATGTCGAGGTAGTTGACGCCGAGACCGGGGGATCGGTCGGAGGCGGTGATGTCTCGGTCGGTGAGGTGCGGGCCGAGACAGGCAGGGCTGGGGGTTCGCCCGCGAGGGCGTTGCAGCCCCAGGTGCTTGACGCTCCCGGTGTGGTCGGTCCCGCGGCGCCGGTCGAGGTTGGGGGTTCGCTCAGGGAGGCGTCGCAACCTCAACCGACCGTGGCGCGCGAGGTGGTCGGCTCCGTCGCTCGAGCACAGCCTTCTGGCTGGGTGCCCAGGGCGGAGCGGTCCCCTCTGCCGGAGCCCTTGGAAAGGCTCGGTATTACGGGTGACCTGTATCGGGTCTGCCGGTCGATCGCCGCGAGGATGAAGGGGGGAGAAAGGCGCAATACCCCCCCGGGATCCTCGATGTTCTGATGGTGGGCGGCCTGGTCATAGCTCGGTCAGCGGCTTTGATGTCGGAGGCGCACGCCCGGACGGAGGCGGAGCGGTCGAAACTCGCCTGGACCCTTGGAGGATGCGAAAGGAAACTGGCCCGACTCAAGGGGGAGCTTGAGGGGCTCCGGAAGGAGTTTTCCACGTTCCGGGAGGTGGCGCGGGTGAGTCGACTGGAAGCCGGGGTGCTGACCGAACAGCTCGCCAAGACCCGAGAGTCTCTTGAGAGGACGAGCCGATCCTTGGAGGAGGAGTGTCTGCGTCGCCTCGAGCTAGACAATCGCTGGGAGCTCGAACGCGCCGAGCTGCTAGATCGGGCGGAGGTGGCGGAGCGCCTCCGAGCTGAGGCTAAGGTGGACCGGGCCCAGGCGGAGGAGCGTGCGAGTGAAGCCGAGCAGAGGATGGTCGAGGTAGAGGAGCGTGCGGCCGAGGCGGAGCGGGCTCGGGTCGAGCTCGTCGGAAGGGCGGGGCAGATCGAGGCGGAGGCGATCGAGCGCTATAGGAGCTCGGATACTTACTCGGCCGACCTGGTGGAAGCCGCCCTACCCTATTACGAGGTAGCACTTCGCCGGGGCGCTCGAAAGGGGTTCAAGCAGGGCTATCGCCAGGCGGTAGACTACGCCGATGAGTAAAACTCAGCGATCGAGTTCCCCTTTGGCCAGTGTTATGACTCGGATGAGTCGGTTTCTAGCTCCTCATCGTCGGTCGGGGAAGATTCGGAGGGGTCACCTCCATCGGGGTCACTGGCTCCGGACGTTTTGGGAGGGCTCACGATCGAGACAGTTCTCGCACAGGCAAGGTCAGTATCCGAGCCGGCCGTCACCGAAGGTGCCGGGGATGACGCTTCCCCTTCCTCCGTTCTCGAGCGTCAAAGTGGGCCCGAGGCCTGATGTATTTTGCCTTGTTTCGCCTCTTTTCCTTTTTGTCTCTCTTTCCTCTTTTTAGAGAGTTTCCTTTTGGTGTGATAATAAATGACTTGCTCTATTTGAGTACCATCTTTGCCGTGATTTTGTTGGCGTATCTGGAGTAGTTGGGAGGTGCCGATATGTTCTGCGTAGTTTTCGCATGCTGATTCGGTAGACTTCTGATGGGGCGTCCTTTCGTTCCTTCACGCTTTGAATGCCAGACCGCTTCGTGAATCCCGCTAGGGCGGGGATCGAGGAGTTGGAGGTGACCATTCAGGGGGATCCCTTGGCGTGTTTGAAAGGGGGGAGTCCTTTAAGGTGCGTGGCCTCCCTTGGCCTATAAGAGAGACCGAAGGGCGCTCCTTCCTCCTTAACGCTAAGGATCCCCGCCGTCGATTTGTCCTTACTCCTTCTTCTTCACTCTGCATTACGCCGCTGCAATCTAAGCATGGAGGGTCCCGCGGAGGGTGACACTACCGACGACGGGGAGCAGGGGGCTCTCGCTGTCCTGGAATGTTGAACGGATCCCACAGTCGCCGTGTGTGCATGAGACGGGTCCGACGGTCACCGCGCGGATCTGGGGAGGGCTTCGGCGTGTGGAAGCACGCCGTTTGCCTCTTCTTAGCTCCGGCGAGGCTTCCGGGTGGATGCCGAGGCGGAGGACGGATGGGGGCATCAGGGAAGCCTGCCGCCACTCCCCCTCTGCATGGGGGGGGGGGGTGCGCATCAAGCTCTCTCCTCACCGAAGCCTTCCTCCGTCTGCAGCCTCTTTTTCCCTCTTCTGCTCTTCATTTCTTTCACTCTTCGGGGGCTGCTTGCTCTCTCCTTCCTTCCAAGGAGTTAGCAGATTGGAAGAGGGGAGGCCTTCACGGCGCTCCTTTTTCCTGGTTGTTGCCAACTTGGGAGGTAGCTTTCCTCAACGTTTAAAGGTGGCCTCCCTTCTGCAGTCCCTCTGTCACCTTTGTCACGGGCCACCCGAGCCAACTGGCTCGACCACCTTTTGTCCGAGCCAATTTCCACACGAGGCAGAGTCAGTGGCTGGACGCGAGGAGATCAAGACCGAGTCAGTCGAGCGATGACCCCTTGAAGCGGTGTTAGACGGATTTTTGCTTTTTGCTATGTGATGTACTGGTATTTGCCTATCTGATGTACCAATGGTTTGGAATGAAAAGAAAAGGGATTTATTCCGTCCATCTTGCTGTACAATTTTAAAAATAGAATTTGCGTAGTGCGGCTGCGTTCCATGTCCGAGGAATGGGTTCCCCTTCCATTGTTGCTAACCTGTACGCACCTTTTTCGAGCGTCTCGACCACTCGGTAGGGGCCTTCCCAGTTAGGGGACAGCTTGCCCGCCGCCTCTAGTGGTCGAGAGGCTTCGGCCTTCCTGAGGATGAAGTCCCCCGGTTGGAAACGTCTGTCTCGGACCTTGGCGTTGTAGTATCGAGTGAGGCGGCGCTGGTACTCCGTTGCTCGGACGTTCACGATCTCTCGGAGTTCGTCTGTCAGGTCGAGGTTCTCGAGCAACTTTTGCCCGTTTGCCTCGAGTGAGAAGCTGATCACTCGGAGAGACGGATTGGTGATCTCTAATGGAACGACGGCTTCGGTGCCATATACCAAATGAAAAGGGCTTTCACCGGTTGCCGTCCTGGGGGTTGTTCGGTGCGACCATAGTACGCTAGGCAATTCCTCGAGCCAGCTACCCTTAGCCTTGCCGAGTCTGGTTTTTATGCCTTTCAAGATAGTCTTGTTGGCATTTTCAACCAGCCCGTTGGCCTAAGGGTGGGCGACCGAAGTGAAGTGGTTGCGGATATTTAGGTCGGCGCATCTGTCTCGGAAATACCGAGAGTCGAATTGCCGACCGTTATCGCTTACTATCACTAGGGGGATGCCAAAGCAACAAATGATCGATTTCCAAACAAAGCCCCAAACGACTGTCTCGGTGATCCTTGCCGTAGCCTCGGCCTCGATCCACTTGGTGAAGTAGTCGATGGCGATGATGATGAACTTCTTCTGGGACTGGGCCGTCGGGAATGGCCCAAGGATATCGATTCCCCACCGAGCGAAAGGGTAAGGCTCGGTTAGGGTGACAAGTTCCGTAGCTGGTTGATGGACCAAATGGTCGAACCGCTGGCAACGGTCGCACTGCCGTGCGTGAGCTGTGCAGTCGCGCTGCAGGGTGGGCCACCAGTACCCCTGCCGTAGCAGGATCCTGGCTAGCAGCCGACCTCCTGCATGCACCCCGCATAGGCCTTGGTGAATTTCTTGGATGGCTCGTCTTGCTTCGTCGGGCCCGAGGCACTTCAGGAGGGGACCGGAGAACGATCTTCGGTAGAGAGTGTTGTCGAGGATGACGAAGCGCCGAGCTTGATACTTCATTCGGCGGGCCTCCCGAGGGTCGGAGGGCTCTTGGGAGTCCTGTAGCCAGGACAGGTAGGGGGAGCGCCAGTCACTTGGGGTGGCCGATTCAACAGCGAGGAGCTCCGTGTTGTAGATATAAGTTTCCACTCTTCTCTCTCACTCTCCACTAAGAGGGGGATCAAAAGTACGCCAAAATGCATGAAACGAATGAGAGAAAGAAGAGGAAAGAGGAAATGAAGCAAAATACCGTGATCGCCACCAAGATGCCGTACGCGACGGGCACGCCGTACCTTGGAAAATGGGGAGACACTCGCCTTAGTGCAGCGTTGGGTATGAACGGCTCGGTTAGGACCGCTCTAGGAGGAGCGGTCTTACGATAGACCGCCCTAGGACGCTGCGAGGGACGCGGGAGTAACTGCTGCAGTGATATGGACGGCGCTTTAGGGACCGCACTCCAGTGAAGGACGGTTGTTTATGCACCGCGCGAAACGTTGAATGGCTGGAGGATGACCGCTCAAGACCTTCACTCAGCAAGTTGAGAAGGGTTCGACCTCCACCCTCTCTGGCCGGCCAGAGGGGATGGGCCTCGCGCTGATTAGATGCTGACCTGCGAAACAACGTATAGACACAAAAAAAATACCCAAATTAGACCTTAATGATGCGGTACATGCCCAAATGAGAAGAACTGAGCATGAACAAATGGAAAGGGGAATACCTGGAGGGTTTTAAACCCCTAGGGTGACAAAAAAACGGGATGATTGTGTGCATGATGATGAGAATGAGGGAGAACGCGAACGAAGAGCAATGCATGCAATGAAAGACAACGGCAAAAACTACGGAACGAAAGACTATGAGGACTGGGCTACTCCCTTGACCGGAGGCTCATATGGACGTAGAGAGTCTCCCTCCCTGGTGCTAGCTCGTTCAAAAACGCGGCAGGGCTTCGCCGTCAATCCAAATTTCTCCCCCCTTTCGACGTCCGGCCAATAGGGTCTATTTATAGAGCCTAGAAAGCCAGCCCCGAAACTAGGGTTTAGAGCCATTTTCGGAAAGAAATCTTTCAAGATAAATCGTAGATAATAGAATTATCTCTCATCCAGTCGAAACGGCATCGAAAATAGTTGATTATCCACGGAGAAATCACCAAAATAAGTTAAGGATAAAACCATGAAATAAACGGGCTAGAATCAGCTGAAAATCAACAACCGACGTCTTGAACGGTCTTACGATAGACCGCACAAGGCATGGGCGGTCTAATTCGGACCGTCCATTCTGTCGGTGGAAATTTGAATAATCAGACTATTATCCCAACTATCTCTCCAACTGGCCGAAACGTCCGCCGTGGGACCCTGAACATGTGAACGGTTGAAAGTAGACCGTTTTAATGTAGGGCGGCACGAGAACGGCCGTTTTTCCCTGTCGGTGATAATTCAAATATTCGGATAATTATCTGAGGAAACGGGCGCGCGTAGGACTCTGAGATATAGGCGGTCGTATTAGGCCCGTCCATTGACTTGAGCGGTCCTAATAACACCGCCTAAGGCCCTGTCGGTGCAAATTCAGAAAATCCTCGAAAAATCCGCCAAAATATATGACCGGTCTAGATTCAACCGCCCATATATTGAACGGTTGATATCATGCCGTTCATGATCTTAGGCATTTGATAATCACAGCCGAGGGCCCATTAAGCCCCGAATCGCCGCAAATTGCACTAAGGAGGGAGACGACCCATAAAATGAGCCCGAGTCATGCCACAAAAAATGGCCCGACAGATAATGGATAACTTAGGGCATCAATCAATGGAAGTAAGAGAAACTGCTCAACTTATCGATAGAAAACGGGTGTCAACAGATGCCCCTCCTTAACGTCCTCTTTGCAGGGGAGCGAGCGGAGGTGAAGCGGCGGTGACACGGATCATGGAGACGAAGCGAAAATGTAGCGGAGTGGACCGAAAAAGCGGGCGTTAAGGTAAACGACACCCGTTCCTACCAATAAGCGATGAGAATCTTTCGGAAAACCTTGAACCGAGCGTTAGGAATAACTGACCAAAAATGACGCCAATCTGGAGGGACTAAACTAAAGGAAACCAACCGACAAAACCAACCTCATGGGGGACACAATCCCGCGGTCCAATGAGGGGGCCACAAAAGAAAAAGATGCTAAAGCTCCAGACAGGGATCTTTCAGTCAATCGACTCCAACGAACCGACCAAAGAAAACCTTCGAATTCAGAATGGAATTAGTTCATCTTACTCGAGCATTGGGACACACAGCTAGCCATTACTTTGACGGGACATTTCTTAAGCAGACAATGGGGCATGAAAGCTCAAAAGGATGCGTATGATGCATGCTGGGCTAAAAGTAAAAGAAATCGTTAAAACAAATGCGAAGAAAGACTAAAATATAAAATATTCGAGAGTAGTATTGTTAAGCTGGGAATATCAAAGTCAAGATACCGTCCGCGACCACAGCGTGCGGATAGAACCGTCCTCCTCGTGACATCCCAACTTAACGGCCTATCCGAAGGTTAGGTACATGAATCCTGGATCATCATTGTTTTTGTTAAAGGGGAACATCAGATCCTGGAACACGTAAGAAACCTGCCGTTCTCGAAATAGTATATATATAATATCATATAGTAATGCAATAAGGGATCTAGGGACAGAAGGCCATACCTGACTTACCTGTGCAGGCGAAGCAGCGAGACAAGCTGAAGTGATGCTGCAAAAGTGGTTAAGAGATGCATTTCCCAAGAAGATATTCAATATTCATGATTTAAAACACATCAACACAATATACGGCTGGACTGGAACCATTCTACCTTCCAAACGGCTCTATGTTAACCGTACGCGTCTGACATTCAAACAATTCTTTGAGGGCCGGTTGCCAGTGAGGCACGGTTGGGTAGGCACCGTTTTAATAAGAACGGCCCTGTGCGAACCGCTCTTTCCCAGAATATCAACCGACTCAGAGGAAACGGTCAAGAAAGAAATACGGTTAGGAACAAACCGTCCATAATTGAGCGGTCTAATGATAGACCGTTCTTTTCTGGAGGTTCGAAAAAAGAAGAACCCCTTCGTCTCCCTCCACCGTAACCGGCAGTGGAAGGGACGAAGGGGCAAAACGACGCCCACAATCTCCCTCTCTCACTCTCTCTTCTCAACTCCCCCCTCTCCCTCTCTCAATCTTCACTACGCCCCCCCCCCCAGCCCATTATATGACCCGGACGAAGCATCAAGCGGCCCGGCCATCCACGGCCGGCGAGGGTTCGCCGCCGCCGTCGGAGCAACCGCCACCGCCGTCGGAGGAGGAGGACGCACCCGAGGTGACGATGGAGGAGCTTGCCATTGTCATCGCCGACGAAGAAGTCCCTGCCGGCGAGGAGGAAGTGGCCGGAGGGCCACCGCCTGCCGGGGCGGCCAAGAAACCACGGGACCCCGAGGTAGGTTCCCCTTCACTTTTCTTTCATTTCCAACCTTTACATTCCATGCATGTTAGCTTTAGGGGGGTTTAGAGGGACCTAGGGGCTGTTTTAGGGACCACGGAGGTCTCCCAGCCGGCTGGGAGGCCTCCACCGTCGTCGGGGACGACGACGGTAAAACGGTTTAACAGAAACCATCCCGCCAAAACAATGCGGTCCCCAAAGGACCGCCTCAAACAAACACGGTGCAGGGAGCGCCGTTCATACTCACATAGCCAACGGGTTCTTAAAAACCACAATACGGTGAGACTATCACTGTTCAAACATGAAGACGGATCATATAGGTCCGTTCGAACCTGCAGCCAAGCAAAACAATACGGTCCTTAAAGGACCGTCAAGAAATCAATACGGCCAACGGTGGGCCGTTATACCTTAGAAAGCTGGACACCAAACGCTTCAAGGGGATCCGTCCCCTTTATTAAAACGGCTAGGGATAGCCCGTTCAAATAGGGAGACCTGAGAAACAGAACGGTTTGAACTAAGCCGTTCATATGTGGAGCGGTTTGGGAGTAACCGTTCTTCAAATCAATAATTGGACTTTGAATCATTTGTTGAAGTGAAACTAAAGGTGAAACTAGATGACTAATGCAAATTGAAATGGATGAATGCAGGGGAAACGTAGGACTCGTACCTCCTGGCTCTAGGTTCGGGCAGTGTACCTCGCACTGCCGGACTTCCAGAGGGAGCGACTTGCTGCCATGGGGTTTGCCCCCTTCCTGAGCATCGAGGTGTGTCGCTTTGACGCAGCTCTGCTCTATGCTCTGCACGACCGCTGGGACCCAGTGAGTCGGACATTCTTATTCCCGTGGGGGCACATGGTTCCCACGTTGGAGGACGTGGCCAGGCTCACTGGCCTACGAGTGCACGGGTCGCCGGTCAGCGGGACCACTTTTCCGGACTACCGGGGGCTGGCTCGAGAGCTACTCGGGCTTCAGTTACGGCGCCCCGAGAGGCAGTCTACTCTCCTTCCCCGGGCTGCTCTCCAGTACAGCCTGGGTGTTCGACGAGCCGGCGTTGCAGTGGGCGAGCAACCAGAGGAGCACCTGGAGCGGCTGGTCGGGTTGGCGAGACCGAGGGTCGCAGCGGCACCAGGACCAGAGGCAGACCGAGTACTCCGACGATTTCTGATGCTGATGTTCGGGCGGCTTCTCTTCTCCACACGGGCGGACGTGATGAGCTGCCGCTTCCTCCCCTTCCTTCAGGAGCTCGAGCATGTAGGTGACTATGCTTGGGGAGCGACGGTCCTCGCCTTCTTGTTTGACACCCTTAGTTCGACGGCGCGTCGGACGATGCTGGGGGGTTTCTCTCCCTTACTCCAGGTGTGACTCTCTTCTCTAGCCTTAATTATGCAACTCTATATGCTGACTGAATACTGACATGACCTTGTGACACAGGTGTGGGCCTACGTGCGCCTACGTGGGTTAGGGAGAGGCGAGGAGACCCGCCCGGGGCTCCTGCCGATAGCGCGGAGGTGGACAGCACCCCGGGAGATGATGGCCCTGAGGAGGCAGGTTCGAGAGCTGCAGGACGACCTGGACTCGCTACCGTACACCTCGGTACGCTTCTAAACTCAGACTCTTTAAATACATGCTATTCTGATGATACTGATGCAGTTTCCTATTCCTTGCAGGTACGGTGGACTCCTTACACAGAGGAGAGCCCGGAGGGACAGCCGTGGGTGACCGAGGCCTTGGCCTTCTCTGGCCGAGATGTGTGGCTTCACTGCATGAATGTGGTGGAGCCACTACACTTTAGGTTGGTGATGCGGACCATCGGGGTCCACCAGCCGGCTGTGGAGTTCCCTGCGCCTGAGAAGGCGGGGGAGCGAGTGACGAGGACGACCCGGGGACTCCGCGAGGCGTTCGACTGGATAGCGAGGAACACCGAGCAGGTCGCCGACTGGGCTGCACGAGGGCGAGCGGTGATCGCCCGGGCAGAGAGCGACAGCGCGTACTACACCGCGTACGCACGGCATTACCGAGATCAAGTGTTTCGAGGCACCCACCGACCGGTACGACTTCTAAACTTAAACCTTGTCTATTATGCTTATGAATGATGCACTAACGAAGGACTTTTAAAATGTAGGTTGACCCCGTAGGACGGGTGGCAGAGTTGCAGGGACTCCTGCACTCTACCATCCGAGAGAGAGACGAGGCTCGGCAGGCCCTGGCCCTACTGGTGAGTTTTCTAAACCCTAGACTCTTTAAATTATGCAGTCCTATATGATTATGATTATGCTTGTGACTGATCTGGAGTATTTGGATGCAGCGCGCCGAGGGCGTTCAGAGGGCGGGACCAGACGCTCCTTCTTCCTCCTCCGTCCAGACCCCAGCAGATCGAGCCGATCGGGACGCAGATTTTACACGGATGGCAGAGCGGGCCAAAGCGGCCGAGGTGGCACTCGTGGAGAGGGTACGCACTATAAACTTCCTCTTGTTTATTTATGCTTATGAAATATATGAAATGTGACCAACTAACAACGGTGTGTGGATGCAGACGTCCGAGCTGACTCACCTTCAGGCGGAGCTGGAGCGGAGCCGAGTAGCGGCCAGGGAGGAGGCAGTCCGGGTGGCGGAGCTGGAGCGGAGCCGGGTGGCGGCTCTGGAGGAGGTAGCCCGGGTGCGAGAGGAGGCTGCACGGAGCCGACGGGTGGACACCGTGGAGACGGCACTCCTTCGGCATGAGCTAGAGCGACTCCGGGCGGATGCGGCGGAGTTGGTGCGAGTTCGAGCGGAGCGGGATCGTGCTCTGATCGAGATGGCCGGGCTAAACGGAGAGTTGCGGGTTTTTAGAGAGATGAGCCGACGATCGCGCAGCGGGACTCCGAGTGGCAGTCACGGCACCCACGGCTCCGTGAGGAGTTACTTCACTGGTTCTTCCGGCCATCGGAGGAACGAGGAGGAGGAGCGGCGCCGGCGCCGGCGACGGCGTGATGAGGCGACCTCAGCGATGCCTCCTCCAAAGAGGCATGAGGGTGAGGGGGACAGTGACGGGAGCCAGGGCGAGGGAGCTGCTTGACTTGTTGTACTGGGCCCGTCTTTTGTACATGATATGATATGATAGTGATATGCATATCTTTGTTTTTTCATTTGTTTTGTGGGTGAATGCATGCATGAGTGGGTAACATGATTTTGAGGAAACTCGCTTGGCCCGAGAGAGATGAGCGACGCACACGCCAACTTGAGTGAGATGAGTGACGCACACGCCGACTTGAGTGAGATGAGTGACGCCTATGCCGACTTGAGTGAGATGAGTGACGCCTACGCCAACTTGAGTGAGATGAGTGACGCCTACGCCGGCTTGAGTGAGATGAGTGACGCCTACACCGACTTGAGTGAGATGAGTGACGCTTACTCCGACTTGAGTGAGATGAGTGACGCCTACGCCGACTTGAGTGAGATGAGTGACGCCTACGCTGACTTGAGTGAGATGAGTGACGCCTACGCCGACTTGAGTGAGATGAGTGACGTTAAATGGTTGAGACATGAGAGCAGCAGGTTAATTGAGTGGTAGAGCGTATGAACGGTTCTCTCATAGCCGTTTTAAGGCTAAGAACGGTTCTCTAAGGGCCGCCTGAATTAGGTTAGACGGTTTCATGTAAACCGCCTTAATGGTGTAACGGCGGGGTTCAGGCCACCCAAGTCACCGAGCTCGGATTTCCTTAGAGAGAAGGACGGTTTATAATGGGCCGTTCAAGGATTCGGACGGTCTATCGTAAGACCGTCCAATTCCACGTCCGATTTGCTCAAGGAGGGACTCCCTGAAGAGTCCCCAGCCCGAGGGCAAGGTGCTTTGATCTCATCATAACCCTATCTTAGCCCGCCCTAGACTTATCTAGGCCCAATCCTAAGAGGCTTAGGCTCTTAATGAGCCCTATAAATAGTAGGGGGGCCTCAAACTTCAACTCATCCATCTTCTTTCTCCTAAAACCTTAAAACCTTTGATTCTCGCCTCCTCCTCATGAAGAGGGCTTATGATGGGAGCTCTGCGGAGGGCGTGCCGTTTGATGGACCGCGGCCGGCTAGAAAGGAGCGGGAAGCGATTCAACGACTAAGCTCGATTCCTCGACATCTCAGCGCCGCCCCTATGAGAGAGGTAAGTTTGATTAGAATATGTTTAAGGTCCATCTTCCAATTTCCTCTCATATCTTTTTATGCCCCTTGCTTTCTCCTTCTTTTCAGCTTCTTCCCGGCCCGAGACGCTTCTCTAATTTAAAGTGGGTGGCTCCCATGGTCCGTGCATTGCCCCTCGGGGTGACTCACCTTCTCAAATCCTGGCATCTACACTCTCTCATGGTCTTAGGCCAGAACTACCCCAAACTTTCCTTAGATTGGCATGGTATCTCTGCTTTGGTGGAGATCTGGCATCCTCAGACCCATACCTTCTTCTTCCCATCTTTTGAGGCCACTGTCTTGCTAGAGGAGGTAGAGACATATTTTGGGCTCCCTAGGTCCAAGGTGGGGGAGGAAGACCTGATATGCCATACTGTTGCCCCTATAGATCCAAAACTCATTCTAGGAGGGTTCATACCCAACAGCGGAGATGTTCGTACTTTCGTAGGCCCTCGCCACATTCACCTCCTTCCTCTGAGCCAGTGGGTGGTAGAACATTGCCGGAACAAGTGCGGGTGGGTTGAGGCCATAGCCAAAGCTGCGTCCATCTGCCTATGCGGGGCCATCCTTTTCCCTTCAGCCGACCATGTCTTAGAGATTCCTTTACTCAGCACCATCAGCGGCCTTTGGCAGGGGTATTCCATTTCTCATGCTGTCCTAGCTTACCTGTATGAGGGCCTTTCTTCAGCAGCCTTAGGAGGTCCTCTCTTTGGTTCGATGATCCTATTGGAGTGCTGGATGGGAGTCAGGATGAAGTTCACAGTGAGGGAAGATATTACTTCAGTTAGCAGGATCTTTGGGAGCCACCCCCTTTACTTCATAGGGGGCGCCTTCAGGTTTTCTCCACAGGTTGAGTGCAGGACGGCTGAGTTGAAGACCAGGGACGAGTGGCGCCCGTATATCTACAGGCTGCCCCTGGATAGGTTCGTGATGCGCCCGAGCTTCCTCCATGATACCACCGTCAGGATACCGAGGAGAGCTGGCTTGGACTTGAGGCTTGTGAGCGACACCACTTTGGCGATGTACAGCCCACACAGATGCTACCTGCAGATTGGGCTTCCCCGGACGGTGCTACCCACGCTACCCCACCTTCCCATGCTACAGATGCGGAGGATCGGGACAGAGGAGGACGAGCAGGCGGTCAGGAGCGCGCTGATCATGTGGGAGGTGAGCAGGGTGCGTACCCTACCAGCAGAGGTCGAGGAGGCTTCAGAGACTAGACAGGCTTATCTTAGGGAGTTGAGAGAGATACGTCCTCGCGGGGATGCCCAGCGGCGGACTGAGTGATCTTCTTTTGTTTCTACTTATGATGATATGGGATAGGATTTACGTTCGGACAGCTTGATATATGACATGAATAAGATTTGAGGATATTGAGTTTGAGCTTGGCAATATGATCATGATGTGATGTGATTGCAAAAACCAACGTGAGGTTTAAAATCTTCATGTGGTCCTGAGCTAACTGTCCTTCCAATCTGCCCCTGCACACATGCAAACATGAAACAGATTAAATCTATTTTAGGCTCAGCCCCTCGCCTACAGCAAGTTAGGAGGTGTCCCTTTCTTGACTAGTGGTCAAGGGGGGTGAGCCTTATTAAATAGGCAAATATCAAAGTGCGAGAAAATGCAGATGAATGCGAGAAGGAAACATGTAAGCACAATTTTTGTTGGATTTTGAAATATTTGATTTGTGTTGGGTTTTGAAATATTTGATTTTTGTTGGATTTCGGAATATTTGATTTTTTTTTGGGTTTTGAAATATTTGATTTTTGTTGGATTTCGGAATATTTGATTTTTTTTTGGGTTTTGAAATATTTGATTTTTGTTGGATTTCGGAATATTTGATTTTTTTTTGTTGGGTTTTGAAATATTTGATTTTTGTTGGATTTCGGAATATTTGATTTTTTTTTGTTGGGTTTTGAAACCAGCTCGGGTCTCGATAACAGGGACCTTCTCGTCTTGCCACGGAATTCCAAGGCTCAGCGCGTGCAGGAAGAGGGACTGCCCGTGATCGGAGTCAGCTTTGCTCGACGGTGCCTCTGCTGAGGCCATGCCCGGGGTGGGATTCATTCCTTGGGAAAGTAAAAAAGATCGAGTAGGGAAGCCGACGATAGGTGTAGAGGTTTTTAGGGCTTGAGTTCTTTCCCGGGACCCTCCCTTTTCTCAAGGAATTTGGTCTGTTGCGCCGGGGCTTTGTATCCGTCATCGAACCTTCACCCGCTCTAGGCACGCATGCGACCGGGCTCATAACATCCCGCGGGGAAACTGTACTGCCACTCTTGTCATGCCTAGTTGCTTCCCTTCAGGGACTCAGAGAGCTTTGAGCTTTGTGCTTTCGGCTTTTGCCCCTGTTCTTTTCTTTTTTTCTTCTCTTGGTTTGCTTTCCTTTCCTTTCTCTTTTCTTTTCTTTTTTTTTCTTTTCTGCTTTTGCGAAGTGAGGTCTTGACGGATTGTCCCTATTTGAGACCCTTCTTAACGGGGGGCCTGGGTCAGTCCTCGCCTCCTTATTCGCCACTTGCCCCTATCTTCAACCGAGAGAGAGGAAATACAAGGATTTCCAGCATCCCCGAGCATGGCCAAAGGAGAAACGGTGTCAAGTAGCATGAGGATGCCGCGCCACGGGGTCGTGTAGTGTGTGAGATGCTGGACCTGAGTCCTCCTTTCGCAATTTGGTGGGGTATGCCCCACCATCGAGCCGCTCGCTGGTTTTATTTTTTTATGGATGAAAACGTTTTAAATACAGCCCATTCCACGGGTTCGGCAATTCCTCCCCCTCCGAGTTAATTAGACGATACGCGTTGCCAGGATAAGTTTCTTTAATTACGAAGGGCCCTTCCCAGTTGGGTTGCAACTTAGACCTGGGACCTGCAGACCTGATGAATTTGCGTTTTAAAACCATATTCCCCACTTGAAATTTTCTTTCGATGACCTTCTTTTGAAAATATCGCAAGACCCGCTTTTGATATGCTGAAACATGATTGGCTGCATTTAACCTCTTCTCGTCTAAAAGTTCCAGTTGGACTAACAACGCCTCTCGACGGTCGTCGAGATTAAGTTCCTTGTCCAACTGCACCCTTAGGGAAGGGATTAGAATTTCATACGGGAGCACCGCTTCCATTCCGTAAGTGAGGGCAAAGGGGGTCTGCCCCGTGGGAGTGCGGACGGAGGTGCGGTAGGCCCATAGAGCCTCTATCAATTTGTCGGCCCAATCAGCAAATTTATGTGATTCGCACGTCTTCTTGATAATTTTGAGAAGGGTCTTATTCGTGGCCTCAGCCTGGCCATTACCTTGGGGGTAGTATGGTGATGAATGATGCAAAACTATATTGAATTTCTTACAGAGGTCCTGGAGTTCTTGTGAGATGAATTGAGGCCCGTTGTCGGTGACGATGCTGCTTGGCACTCCAAATCGTGAGATAATGTTCTTCATGATGAAGCGGCATACTGTGGTGGCTTTGATTTCTGCGTATGCTTCAGCCTCGGCCCACTTGGTGAAGTATTCTGTAGCCGTCAGAATGAAGGATTTCTGTTTAACCGCAGAGTTCGGATCACCGAGGGGCCCGATGATGTCAAAGGCCAACATAGAAAATGGCCAGGGGGCCGTAATGGGATGAAGAGAAGAGGCCGGAGTGTGGATTTTGTCGGCATGGATTTGGCACTGAAGGCACCTACGGACATAGGTAGAGCAATCTTCATCTAAGGTTGGCCAGTAATAGCCCTGCCTAAGAATCTTCTTTGCTAAGGCCTGTCCGTTTACATGCCCTCCACATTCGCTAGAGTGGGCTGCTTCCACAACCTTCCAAGCTTCTTCGTCATCTAGACACCTCATGAGAATTCCATTCAGGGCCCGCCTATACAATTCACCGGCGATGATCGTGTACCTGGCGGCGACTCTTCTAATGGCTCTTCGCTGCTCAGCGTTGGCCGCTTCCGGAAATGTACCATCCTTGCAGTATTGTTCGATCTCATAGAACCACGGCAATTCTTCCTCTTCAATAATCTCCTCAAGCTCAGTTAACGAAACCTCTTTTATTTCCTCCCTTTTTGCTTTTTTCTCTACGGACATCCTAAGGTTGTTGAACCAGGGATCCTGCAGGGAAGGAACGTCTAGCCTTTGGACCACAATGGTCTCAGTGGCGCGACTTAGGGGGAGTGATAGAGAAGAGGCGAGAGACGCGAGGGCGTCGGCCAAGATATTCTGAGAGCGAGGAGTATGAATATAGACGAGTTTCCTAAATTGCCGGGCCAAGAGTGTGACCAGATCTTGGTAGGGTTTGAGCTTAGGATCACGGGTGCGGTAGGTTGACAAGACTTGACGCAGCACCAGCTGGGAATCTCCTATGATGTTTAGGTATCGCACACCCAAGATGTAGGCGTGCTTCAGACCGGCAAGGAGAGCCTCATACTCAGCTATATTGTTGGTGGCGGGAAACGAGAGTTGATATGCCACGGGGATGGTCACCCCTTCTGGAGTAAGGAGAACGGCGCCGACTCCGCTGCCCTGGGAATTAAGGGCACCATCGAAGTGGAGGGACCAAAAAGGAAGATGAGTGATCACCGCCAGGTGTTCATCGGGGAATTCATCCTAAATGGAATCAGTGCGAGGGATAGGAGAGTGATCTAGGTGTTCGGCAATAGCATATCCTTTGATTGCTTTCTGCACGATGAAGGTGATGTCGAACTGGGAAAGAAAACTTTGCCAGCGAGCTAGCCGGTTAGAAAGGACCGGCTTTTCCAATAGGTAACGAATGGGGTCCATTCTAGAAATGAGCCTAACCTCATGGGCGAGAAAGTAGTGTTTAAGCTTCTGTGCTACCCACACCAGCGCTGCATAGGTTTTCTCCATGGCAGTGTACTTGGATTCAGCAGGATTAAATAACCTTGAGAGATAGTACGCCGCTCTTTCTCTTCCTTCATCATCTACCTGTGCCAAAACAGCTCCTAGGGAGTCCTCAATTACAGAAATGTACAGGATCAGGGGTTTCCCTGGGACGGGTGGTTGCAGAACCGGGGGATTAGAGAGGTACACCTTGAGTTCCTCATAGGCCTTTTGACATTGTTCATTCCATTCGAATTTCACGCCGGCTTTTAACAGGTCATAAAACGGGCGGCATCTTTGCGAATGCTGAGATATAAATCTCTTGATAAATTGCAAACGCCCGATCAAACCTCGAAGCTCAGTGATGTTCTTCGGCGGTGGCATTTCCACGACGGCCTTTGCCTTGTTTGGATCGATCTGAATCCCCCGTTTACTAACTATAAACCCAAGTAATTTCCCTGATGCAACTCCGAACACACATTTCTTTGGATTCATCTTTAACTTGTATTCCCTAGCCCTTTGCAATACCTTGGCTAGAATGGCGGGGTGCTCTTCCTGTGACCTCGATTTGACTACGATATCATCCACATAGGCTTCTAAATAAACGTGCATCATATCGTGGAAGATAGCCATCATCGCCCTTTGGTAGGTGGCACCTGCATTTTTCAACCCAAATGGCATGACGACGTAGCAGTATGTTCCCCATGGTGTTGTGAACGAGGTCTTTTCTTGATCTTCCGGAGCCAAAAGGATTTGGTTATACCCCGAGTAGCCGTCCATGAAGGAGAGGGCTTCGTACCCAGCTGTATTATCGACCAAGACATCAATGTGAGGAAGTGGAAAATCATCTTTCGGACATGCCTTGTTTAAGTCCCTGAAGTCAATACAGATTCGAATTTTACCATCCTTCTTCATCACCGGGACTATGTTTGCCACCCACTATGGATACAACACCACTCTAATGAACCGGGCCTTGTGCAATTTGTCGACTTCTTCCTTAATCCTTAAGGCCATTTGCGGGTGGAATCTCCTTGCCTTCTGTTTAACGGGCGTTGCCCCTGGTTTGAGAATCAGCCTGTGTTCAACCAAGGCGGGGTCAAGGCCTGGCATGTCCTCGTAGGACTAAGCGAAAGAATCGCTGTACTCCCTCAAGACTTCGACCAATTCCTTTTCGACTTGAGGAGGGAGATTGGCGGAAATAAGTATGGGCCTGGGGTCCTCTATGTTGGGTTCGGTGCAGTATTCAGAGGGGGGGTGAATGAATATAACCCTTTAAAAACCTTTACCCAAATAAAAGGTTATGATGCTCACTAACTATCTAGAGTGCTAACTAGACAGATGTATCAAATCTGAAAGACTAATTAGCAGTAGCACCATTCTTCCACTCAAATAAATTTTTCGCTCACTCAACGGATTAAACACTCAGAACAAGATCTGATCAACCACTTGGAGCGCCCCTATGCAAACATCTAGCGGAAGCAAAACATATAGAGAAATCAGACCACTGCACAGAGGATTTTTAGGTGGTTCGGTCCTCCAGACCTACATCCACCCCACACTCAAACCGAGTGTGGCTTCCACTAGCTCACGCTAGAAACAGCAGACTCAGTCTGCAACAAATGCTGCCAAACAGCTTGACCAGGGGAACAGCCTCCCCTCTTCCTCCCAACCGGAGGGAACCACTAGTGACACCAGTCACTAGCAAACCAGAGACACACGGTCTCTCTTCCTCCAGACCTGGAGGGAACCCCTGGACTTGAGTCCACAAGCCCAGAACCGGAGACAAGTCTCCCTTCCTCCAACCCGGAGGGAAACCTAGAGACCCAAGTCTCTCTTCCTCTGAACCCCAGAGGGAAGCACAACCGGAGATAAATCTCCCTTCCTCCAACCCGGAGGGAACCCACAAGCAGCCCACCTGCTGCTTGCAACCGGAGGTATCAATCTCCCTTCTCCTGAACTAACAGGAGGAACCCCGACCTCTCTACAGAGTATCGGAAACACAGCAAACCAGAAAACAAAGGAAAGAACAATAAACGAAAATAACTTCAGCAAACAGAAAGCTGAAACACGAAATGCACAATGTGGCTCTCAACGGAGCTGACTGGCCTGGATTTGATCCACGGTCCAGTAGACAGATCTTCAGGTAAGCTTTTCTTCCTCTTCTCTTCTCTTCTTCTTCTTCTCTTTCACTCTCTCGATCTCTGCTCCTCTATACTCTTCGGCTCACACTTCTATCTCTCTCTTTCTCTTTCTTCTGCTCTCCTAATCTCTCACTCTCTGCTGCACTTCTTCTTCTTCACTCTTTCTACTCTCTTCACACGAGCACTATCTCTCCCTCTTCTTCTCCTTCTGCTCTTCTTCTTTCTCTTTTCTTTTTCTATCTGGATCGTGGCTCTCTGTATGGACTTTTCTTCTTGCCAACTCGATCACCTTCATCTGTGGACGAAGGTCTCATATATATAGCAGCAGCAGCAGCATCAGCCACGACGTGTGACCTCCACATTTCCAGCCCTAAGAATTCGGTCCACGTGGCAGTCTCTCAGCAGGCTTCATTCCAGCCTCGGATCACGTGCTGCCCAGTCACGTGGAAATATTTCTTCCTCGGACCTGCAAGGAGATGAAAAGCCATTAAAACTGAGGGCCACAATAACTAGATCTGCACGAAGTATGTAGTAGCAATAATAGATGCACAGGGAACGACACGAGATACACAGGGTGACTACAGCACGAGGTAAGGAAAGAATGACACGAGATACACGGAGACAGAACAGAAACCAACACGAAGTGTGGTTTCAACATACGAACGACACGAAGACCTGAGACGGAGAAACGACACGAAGTAAAACCATACAGACATAAATGATAACACGATATGCAACTTGTAACAGAGATAACACTACAAAGAGAACTACACGCAGAAGATGAAAACAATAACCGACGCGAGGTGAAAAACAACACGAGGACAACATGGGCTGACAGCAGAAACCGACACGAAGTTGTTGCAAACAAGCAAGACACGAGGTCTACGTAAAGCAACACGAAGTGTGGTTAAAGTGAGAACGACACGAGGTCTAATGAGAAAGACCAACATGAAGACGGTGTAATCAGCACGAAGTGAAGAACAACGACACGAAGTATAGTGGTGACAAAAACACACACTACACAGAGAACGACACGAGGTGGTGGCACAGAAAGCAACACGAAGTGCTGCAATGTTCTGCACGCAGTGGAACAAAAACGACACGGAGTGAAAAACGACACGAAGACGTGAGAAGGAAAAAACGACACGAAGTGAAAAACGACACGAGGTGAAAACAAGTGAAAACGACATGGAGACAACAGTAACCGACACGAGGTGAGGTTACTAAGGCGACAACGACACGCGGTGTGGAAAACACGACACGAAGAACACAAAACGGAAAAACGACACGAAGACATAATAGAGGGAATGACACGAACACAACACGAAGACCAGATACACAAGATAACGCGAAGACACAATTATGAAAAACACCACGAGGTGACAGACAGCACGGAGAACGACACGAAGTGAAACGACACTTGAACCTAGACAGACTTAAAGACCCAGCAAAAAAATGACTCGAAGATAGAAATACAAAAACAATCATGAAGACTTGAACACAAAATTAACACGAAGACGTAAACACAACACGAAGACAATGGATGCTACAGTGCAATGTCTAGACATGAAATCCAATGCAAACGGCTGTACAGACTTGAAGAATAAGCCAGTGTATAGACTTGAAATCGAAGACCAATATGCAGACTTGACAGTGATCTCTGCAGCGAATGTATAGACTTAAGCAGAGCTGCCAGTGTATGAGCTTGAACAGTGCAGCAAGTGTACAGACTTGGATGACCCACACCAATGTACAGACTTCCAACGTGAGAGACATGCTGTACAGACTTGATGAATACTGATGCATGAACAGTAATGCATAGACTTAGGAGCATATGACCCGGCTGTACAGACTTCACGCGTTGACGCTGTACACACTTCTAATGAAGTGCGATGACGCTGTGCACACTTAACCAATGCAATGCATAGGCTTGAACGAGAGTCCAATGTATAGACTTGCATGATGCACAAATACACAATCCAGTGTATAGACTTTGCTACCCAGACATGATATATGCAGAGACATGATATCTGACATAATGCAATGCACATATATAAAGAGCAAATGCCATCAATGCTAAACATCATCATTCATGTTGCTATCAATATGCAGAATGCTCAAGAATAAGAATGCATAGAAATGTACTTTGTTTATTGCAATCATCAATGCACAATAACATTGCTATCATCAAAATACAATATCAAATGCACTCACTGTGTTGCTATCATCAAAACCAAATAGCATTGCTATCATCAAAGTAACATAGCACATGCTTGTGCCTAAGAGACACAACATTCTCCCCCTTTTTGATGATGGCAACACAATGTGACAGTGAGTCACACAAGATTTTCTCCCCCTTTGACATGATCAAAAAGAGAAAAACAGTAAAAACAAGAGTGCAAAGTGCATTATGCATGCAAGTGACTGCTAGAGCAAGAAGCTCCCCCTGAAGGTATGACTTCTCCTGAAGTATTTCTCCCCCTAAATAAATGCTCCCCCTTTGAGAAGGAATATGAACAGATAAACAAGGTAGAGAAGGTAGGAGGGTCACTTGATAACAGCTGAATCATATGTTCAGAAAGGAAACATGATTATAAGCCACTGTTAAAGTATAAGAATCAGCAACATACAATTTTCAAAAATTCAGGTTTAACAGTGATAAATCTTAGAGTAAAGAACCTGACCCCTGAAAAAGAGTTTATTGATTCCATTTATAGCAATGAATCTAGGGCACATGGTATTAATAGATAAGTCTGAAATAATACCATTTTGTGTCTAAACAAGGAAATTCAAGAGAGGCAACTTGAATATGTATTAATAAAAACAATTTCCACTCATAGACTTTTGATTTTCGAAGGGTTACAGCAGTTTGATTTTCATTTTCCAAATACCAGAGCCTGAACTAAGTAAATAGATCAGTGACATTTATGCTGTTGACATTAGGTGTACACCTTGATCAGAGGCAGGTACCCCCAGTTACTAGGCATAAACTACTAGACCTATTTCAGATCAAAAACCCACAAGGAATAGTCTTCACTTTTGACATTAAGGGTATACCTTGATTAGAGGCCAGTACCCTCAGTTACTTGGTGAGGACTCCCCCTATAGATTTGACCCTATGAACAGAGGTAGTCTAAAGCACTTCATGACATGTGAATTTTCCTACTTCTTTGGAGGAGTTCACAGTTTCTCAGTGCAATCAGCCATTGCTCTGTCACAATGATCAGTTCTTTACATTTAAGATCTTATTTACTGCTGCCCTTAATTCTTTTAGAGTGATTGTTTGAAAAACATTACACACTCTTGTTCACCTGTTCTAGACATTTCCAGATTAACACATTTAGGCATTAAAAAAAACTGTTTCTATTTTAGCCATGAGACAAAGATTAAGAACTATAAAAGTTTTCTTTTATCTCAATTTCTGAAGTGCAGACACTTAACTCTCCAATTTATAAAGTTTAAACCTTTAGTTCTTTTCAATTTGTAAGAGTGATTCTTATAAGTGAACAATTGCAATAATCACCATTCAATGTACTAAACCAGATGCAAAGCTGTTGTTTTAGTGAAACTGATGAGGAAAAGATAGCAAGTGGCAATATGGTTCAATGAGCAACCGATGTCAAAGAATATGAATCATTTGAATGAGAACACTGAGAAGTGAAAAGGATTCAATGAATTGAATAGAACTCTCAGCTCCCCCTGACATCATGATGCAAGAGATATGCTATGCAACATACTGTCCTACATGCAGACTATATACCAAGGATACATTAGACAGGTATGCAATCAATTCAGGTTTATGCATCCAAGTCATGAGCATTTTTATCCTTTTTCAGATTTTTCAACATATGATGCAGTGCACTGGTCTATATGAAGACAGGACCCATGGTATTTGGCGGAGAACCTGGTCACAAAGACCATCTCACACATGGTAGAAACCTCCGGGCAGATTTCCTTGCCCTTTAGTAACAAATCATTATTATATACCGGGGTTAAGCAAATGATAATGTAGTGCAAAGCAGCCCTATTATGCATTGAAAAATATGCAGTCTACAATAATAGGCAAATGACAGACATGCAAATCAGTCCTATATGCATTGATCAATTTCATTGACAGTCATGCATATGATGTATGCAGACACTAGACACATGTATTGACTGTATGCACTAACTTACCCATTCAAGCTCAGTCCACGTATGTACTCAAGCATGCAATGCATTGACACAAGACATGCATTTACTCTATACACTGAAGAACTATACACAATCAGCAAGTTATGCATTCAACAACAAGCATGCAGTCCATTTGCTCAGTGCAATAATCAGTGAGAGAAGAGCATCAGATATATGCACTGTAACGCTCAGTACATGAAGAGATCATCAACAATCAATCAGGCAGATCAACATGAAACTTACAATTTTCATGCTCACAATTTCAGATAATGGAATTTAAAACAGATTTCAGAACTGACCTGAAGAGTTAAATCATGGAGTTTCCATTTGAGTGCCTTGGTTTGTTAACCCCTGTTTATTCTTTGACCCAAGGCACACCTGCAATATAATGATCATTTTGATCCTGCAGGGACCCAAACAGCTTTGGGTCCTGCATTTACCCTGACAGGTGTTCTGCACAGTTTCTTAGGAGAGTTATCATCATATTCCATCAGAAAACAATCAACCATAGAATGTCCAAATAGCCCACAATAATAACAGGAAGCAACATGCTTTGATTTCTTGTTATGCACACAGTTATTTGCATGATGTGTTTGTGCATTAACATGACACTTTCTATTGTCGGCATGAACATATTGTTTTCCATAACCTGCCATCCAGCAGTCAGAGGCTTTGTGGCCAGTTTTTTTACAGTTAAAGCAGTAACAAATCTTTTTCATGAATTCAATTTTCTTCTTATCATCAGCATTGGGAGCAGGAAATTTTACAGATTTAGAATGAAATCTACTTCCTTGAGCATGCCAGCAGTCCTTGACTATGTGGCCATGCCTTCCACATTCGAAGCACCTTGGATGCTTACCTCTGGAGCCAAGGTTATTTCTATCAAAAGCATTTTTGTTAACATGGAAATTAACAATTTCAGAATTGAATCTCTTTCTCGGATTCTGCCAACATTGAGCAGCAATGTGGCCAACCTTCCCACAACAAAAACAATTCAGATTCTTTCTTCTAGAATCATGGTTTCTAGCATGAAATTCTTTAACATTCAGTTTATTTCGTTTTTGAATTTCATGAGCAGCAGCTTCTTTCAAGGATTTATTTGAGGGACCAGCTACTTTAGAACTCGGCACAACTGTGGTGTATAGCAGGTTTCTAATACCATTCTTAACTCCAAATCTATTTTCCACCCTTTCACTTTGACTACTCACTTCATCTTCCAGAACCATTTTCATTTTGCCTTTATCCTTGGCCAACTTAGATGAAGTACCATTCAGCTCAGTGATTTTATTTTCCAAGGAGATTATAAAATTTCCTGAATGAACTTTCTCCTTCTCATAACTAGCCAGTTTTTCTTTTAACAGACAAAGTTCTTTTTCCAAATCAGCAGTGTGTATAACAAAGCTAGTGATTTCTTCGTCACTGCAATTGATATACTTTTTCAAAATAGATTTCTCTTTTTCAATTGTCAGCCATCTCTCGGAGAAGACAGTATTCAGAACCATCAACCTTTTATTTTGATCTTTCAAATAGACATTTTCTTCTTTTAGAGATTTGATTGATTCTTTTTGCAAATTATCATCATGATCAAACTCATTTATCATATCTTCTAAAATAGCACATGCATTGCAAGACTCATATTCTCTAATGTGCTTATTTCTGAGATTCTCATTTTCAGATTTCAAGTTTTCATTTTCTGCCTTCAGACGAGTGACTTCAAGATTCATGTCTTTTCTCAATTTTTTATTTTCAGATTTTAATTTCTTGGATACATTGAACAAATTTTCATACATCTCTATCAATTCATCAAAGGAGTATCCATCTGATTCATGGCTTACCTGAGATGAGATCTCATCTTCATCATCCCGGTTGGCCATCAAGCAGCTATCACCTTGCTGATTATGCGCAGAGACGACTCTGTCATATATTTCCTTTCCAGATATGCACCTGAGAGCAAAAGGGTACATATCAGTATTAATAGTAGCTCTCAAGATATTAAGAATTATGACATTGTCACGGTTCTTAAAGGTGTCCTCACTAGACCACTTGGTCTGATCTTTGGGTAATCGATGTGGGCCTTTGGATAGCAGACTCCATAATTTGGGATTTATGGAATCTACATACACAGCTAGGCCTCCTAGCCAATTTTCAAAGTTAGAACCATCATAGATTGGAGGACGATCCATTTGGACAGATGGCAGACAGATTCAACTCACTAAAGCAAATGACAGGGAATGCAGCAAAACCAGATGGGCAAAACAATTCACGAGTCGATAAAATAAAATATCGAGCACTGAAAGCACACTCTGAAAAGCACCAAACAAATCAGCAGGATCCTCTGCAGATTGTCAGATCTGATAGATTAGAGACCCGCTCTGATACCAATTGTTGGGTTCGGTGCAGTATTCAGAGGGGGGGGTGAATGAATATAACCCTTTAAAAACCTTTACCCAAATAAAAGGTTATGATGCTCACTAACTATCTAGAGTGCTAACTAGACAGATGTATCAAATCTGAAAGACTAATTAGCAGTAGCACCATTCTTCCACTCAAATAAATTTTTCGCTCACTCAACGGATTAAACACTCAGAACAAGATCTGATCAACCACTTGGAGCGCCCCTATGCAAACATCTAGCGGAAGCAAAACATATAGAGAAATCAGACCACTGCACAGAGGATTTTTAGGTGGTTCGGTCCTCCAGACCTACATCCACCCCACACTCAAACCGAGTGTGGCTTCCACTAGCTCACGCTAGAAACAGCAGACTCAGTCTGCAACAAATGCTGCCAAACAGCTTGACCAGGGGAACAGCCTCCCCTCTTCCTCCCAACCGGAGGGAACCACTAGTGACACCAGTCACTAGCAAACCAGAGACACACGGTCTCTCTTCCTCCAGACCTGGAGGGAACCCCTGGACTTGAATCCACAAGCCCAGAACCGGAGACAAGTCTCCCTTCCTCCAACCCGGAGGGAAACCTAGAGACCCAAGTCTCTCTTCCTCTGAACCCCAGAGGGAAGCACAACCGGAGATAAATCTCCCTTCCTCCAACCCGGAGGGAACCCACAAGCAGCCCACCTGCTGCTTGCAACCGGAGGTATCAATCTCCCTTCTCCTGAACTAACAGGAGGAACCCCGACCTCTCTACAGAGTATCGGAAACACAGCAAACCAGAAAACAAAGGAAAGAACAATAAACGAAAATAACTTCAGCAAACAGAAAGCTGAAACACGAAATGCACAATGTGGCTCTCAACGGAGCTGACTGGCCTGGATTTGATCCACGGTCCAGTAGACAAATCTTCAGGTAAGCTTTTCTTCCTCTTCTCTTCTCTTCTTCTTCTTCTCTTTCACTCTCTCGATCTCTGCTCCTCTATACTCTTCGGCTCACACTTCTATCTCTCTCTTTCTCTTTCTTCTGCTCTCCTAATCTCTCACTCTCTGCTGCACTTCTTCTTCTTCACTCTTTCTACTCTCTTCACACGAGCACTATCTCTCCCTCTTCTTCTCCTTCTGCTCTTCTTCTTTCTCTTTTCTTTTTCTATCTGGATCGTGGCTCTCTGTATGGACTTTTCTTCTTGCCAACTCGATCACCTTCATCTGTGGACGAAGGTCTCATATATATAGCAGCAGCAGCAGCATCAGCCACGACGTGTGACCTCCACATTTCCAGCCCTAAGAATTCGGTCCACGTGGCAGTCTCTCAGCAGGCTTCATTCCAGCCTCGGATCACGTGCTGCCCAGTCACGTGGAAATATTTCTTCCTCGGACCTGCAAGGAGATGAAAAGCCATTAAAACTGAGGGCCACAATAACTAGATCTGCACGAAGTATGTAGTAGCAATACTAGATGCACTGAGAACGACACGAGATACACAGGGTGACTACAGCACGAGGTAAGGAAAGAATGACACGAGATACACGGAGACAGAACATAAACCAACACGAAGTGTGGTTTCAACATACGAACGACACGAAGACCTGAGACGGAGAAACGACACGAAGTAAAACCATACAGACATAAATGATAACACGATATGCAACTTGTAACAGAGATAACACTACAAAGAGAACTACACGCAGAAGATGAAAACAATAACCGACGCGAGGTGAAAAACAACACGAGGACAACATGGGCTGACAGCAGAAACCGACACGAAGTGGTTGCAAACAAGCAAGACACGAGGTCTACGTAAAGCAACACGAAGTGTGGTTAAAGTGAGAACGACACGAGGTCTAATGAGAAAGACCAACATGAAGACGGTGTAATCAGCACGAAGTGAAGAACAATGACACGAAGTATAGTGGTGACAAAAACACACACTACACAGAGAACGACACGAGGTGGTGGCACAGAAAGCAACACGAAGTGCTGCAATGTTCTGCACGCAGTGGAACAAAAACGACACGGAGTGAAAAACGACACGAAGACGTGAGAAGGAAAAAACGACACGAAGTGAAAAACGACACGAGGTGAAAACAAGTGAAAACGACATGGAGACAACAGTAACCGACACGAGGTGAGGTTACTAAGGCGACAACGACACGCGGTGTGGAAAACACGACACGAAGAACACAAAACGGAAAAACGACACGAAGACATAATAGAGGGAATGACACGAACACAACACGAAGACCAGATACACAAGATAACGCGAAGACACAATTATGAAAAACACCACGAGGTGACAGACAGCACGGAGAACGACGCGAAGTGAAACGACACTTGAACCTAGACAGACTTAAAGACCCAGCGAAAAAATGACTCGAAGATAGAAATACAAAAACAATCATGAAGACTTGAACACAAAATTAACACGAAGACGTAAACACAACACGAAGACAATGGATGCTACAGTGCAATGTCTAGACATGAAATCCAATGCAAACGGCTGTACAGACTTGAAGAATAAGCCAGTGTATAGACTTGAAATCGAAGACCAATATGCAGACTTGACAGTGATCTCTGCAGCGAATGTATAGACTTAAGCAGAGCTGCCAGTGTATGAGCTTGAACAGTGCAGCAAGTGTACAGACTTGGATGACCCACACCAATGTATAGACTTCCAACGTGAGAGACATGCTGTACAGACTTGATGAATACTGATGCATGAACAGTAATGCATAGACTTAGGAGCATATGACCCGGCTGTACAGACTTCACGCGTTGACGCTGTACACACTTCTAATGAAGTGCGATGACGCTGTGCACACTTAACCAATGCAATGCATAGGCTTGAACGAGAGTCCAATGTATAGACTTGCATGATGCACAAATACACAATCCAGTGTATAGACTTTGCTACCCAGACATGATATATGCAGAGACATGATATCTGACATAATGCAATGCACATATATAAAGAGCAAATGCCATCAATGCTAAACATCATCATTCATGTTGCTATCAATATGCAGAATGCTCAAGAATAAGAATGCATAGAAATGTACTTTGTTTATTGCAATCATCAATGCACAATAACATTGCTATCATCAAAATACAATATCAAATGCACTCACTGTGTTGCTATCATCAAAACCAAATAGCATTGCTATCATCAAAGTAACATAGCACATGCTTGTGCCTAAGAGACACAACACTCTATTGTCCCGAGGTTAATCTCCTTGGTGGATTCATCCACTGCCAAGGAGGGTTCGTCGAACTTTTTCAAGCCTTGGGCATATAGGTCGGCAGTGTCGTCCATTTCATCTTCCTCATCATCTGCTGGGTCTTTCTCATTCATGATTTCATATACCCCTAATCCATCCTTGCCCCATACCTCCTCAGCTCCCTCATCATCTTCCAAGACGATCGCGGTCTCTATAAATTCCGGGCAATTTAATAGAGCATGACATCTTCCAGCCAAATCTTGTAGAAACCTATCAGGAATGGTTTTGAAGGGGCGCGACACGGCGGGTGCCGCAGACGTGGGTGGGCTGACAGAACTCGAACTAGACTCTACCCTGACTGACTTGACCATCCTAGGAGACTCGATATACTGTACATCTGACCTAGGGGAGCAGAAATCTACCGGAAAAGAAACAAGGGTCTCGTGCCCCTGGGAATCTGGGTAGAACATAGCGTAATCTTCCATGGAGACCTCCGTTTTGAGATTGGCATTTTTTTTTGGAGGTCGGAAGTGATCATACAACAGGAGGAAGAAGGCGGAGGGGGAGGCAGTTGCATGGGAAACAATTCCGGGAAGATGCAGTCAAAGAAAGGGTCAGAAGACTTGAACCACATTTCGTGGAGCTGAGCTCCTGGAGGAGGAGGAGTGAATAGGGTTGACAGATCAATGGGCGGGCAGCGCCCGCAAGCACATGGAACGAATAAAACTTCGGGTCTCTCCGTAAAGTATGGGTCGACCAGGAGTGGAGGGGGACGGGGAACAGAATCCCGCTGTTGAAGCCAGGAAGCGAGACGGGATGGGGACATAGAGTAAGTAGTGATAGAGCTCCCCGTCTTCCGGGGCCCCTGGCGGGCCAATGGCATTGGTGGGCGCTTTACCAGCTGCGACTCCCTTTTCTTCGGATCGCCCTCTTCTTCATAAAACATTTTTGCAAAGTAATTGGCAAAGTCTTCCAAGTCGCCGGCTAGCCCCTGCGGTAGTGGTGGAGGATCGGCAACAGCATAAGCTTCATCTATCTTTTCTTCAATGCGGGATGGCGAGGTCTTCAAGGTGCCGGGCTGCAACGGACCCTTCACAAAATGTTGCCGGTAATCCCAGGTCAACGGCCCAGAGTCCCCAAGCACCGACATGGAGGTTTCGTGGTAGCCGAGGCCCCGGCGGCCCATCTTCCTTCCCCTAGGAACGGGGTTGGTTCGGCCTTGCAGCTGTGCGCCGAGTCCTCGGCCTGGCTGATAGCCCAATTTCAGAATTATGTGCCACCCTTTGGAGTCTCTCATCTTGGGCTTGACCTTCACGTCGACTGGTGCAGCGGCGGGTTTGCGCGGCGCATACGCCCATGAATAGTTCAAGTCCATTACAGATAAAATAGGTCTGTTGCTCGGCCACAGTGTGGGCAGAATCTTGGCTGCTATAGCGTCAAGGTTTTGAATTGTGGAAACACTCTTCACCTTGACCACTCGCCCTTGGAATGGGAACTTCAGACACTGGTGGGCGGTCGAGGGGACGGCGTTCAAACTATTCAACCATGGACGACCTAGAATGGCCTTGAACATTGGGTCTATGTCCAACACATAAAATTCTACATCCATCACCAAGGGCCCTAGCTCGGCCTACACAGTTACTACCCCGTGACAAGCACGTCTGGAATTGTCATATGCAGCTATCGTGGTTGGCGTCGGCTTGAGCATGTCCTCCGATATGTTACAAGCACGAAGAGTACTCAATGGGCAGACATTTATTGACGCCCCTGTATCCACAAGGGCGGATTCCATGGTCGTCTTGTTTAAAGAGATTGTAATACACAATGGCATCTGTCGCGCCTCAGGAGGAGCTAATTCTGACTCAGCGAATGTAATAGATGGCCCTTTTGTGATCGTGGCCAAAACCGTGAGCAGGCTATCCACCGCCACATCCTCACTCACCATAACTTTCTGTAGGAAGATTTTCAGGGCGTCTTGGTGGAGCGGCGACCTCTTGATCAGCTCTAACACTGAGATTTTGGCAGGCAGCCGGTCTAAATGCTGTAATAAGTCATATCTTGTGCCCGGCACCGGATCTACCTCCTCTGGTTCAACTGTAGGGGAAGAAACTGCAGGATTCGGTGCAGACGCACCTGAGGAAGGGAACATTCTCTGGAAAGGACGCCCGCTCCGAAGGGCGCATTGTGATGCTTGCACGGCCTGGACTGGGCCCCCGCTTGGCCTGGTGGGGTAGGCGGATGGCGTGGAGATGGGGGTGAGGATAACGGGAATAGGCTTAATGGGCCTTGGAGGAGGGGATACGGGCGAAGGGTTAAGCTTAGGGGGAATGATGGGAGGCATGGCGGGTGGTGGTGATAGGACGGATGGAGTAGGGGGAATGTGGAGGGCCTAAGAGGCGACGCGGGGGAAGTGACGGGCGATGTAGCGACGGGTCTAAGGATGGAGGGGATGGCTGGTGTGGGAGAGTAGTGGTGGTGTAAGGCCAAGAGATGGGCGGGGGTTTCATCATCAAACTTCCACCCAGCGTTGGGGGCTGGGCGTTGGACTGCATTCACTTGTGCTGGGGCCGGTGCCGGCGGTTGCTGTTGTTGCTGGGGAGCGGGCTGACGCATCGGCATGGGATTTTGATGGATCCCAAGGTCTTGCTGCTGCGGTGGGGGCTGTGGTTGCTGTTGGTGCTGTTGCTGCTGCTGCTGCTGGGGCGCCGCCTGTTACGGCCTGGCCTGTCTCTACCTTTGCTTGATATCTTCAATTAGTTGGTGCATCTGGGCCCAATCAATTCTCTGGCCCTCATGCAAATCATACACCAGGTCCCTGAATTGATAACATCGCTCTATTGTGTGCCCCGACTACCGATGGAATATACAATATCGGGACTGGTCGGCAGCCGGATTCCAGTTCGGGCGCTCAGGCGGCAACTGAAGGTCGCCAGTATACATTAGAGCAGAGAAAACATCTGACAAGGTCTCTGGGAGAGGGGGTAATGAGCTCTCTTTGGAGCTGGTCGGGCAGAGCCGTAGGCTGGAGGCGGAGGAACATTATTGTATTGCGGGGGCCGCTGAGGCTGTTGGGGTGGCGGAGGCGCCTGTGGAGGGTATTGCGGGACTTGGAAGGCAGGTTGGGGAGCTTGCGGGGTAGCGAACTGGGGGTTACGCTGAGATGGCGGGAAGCGGGGTGGAGCGGCGTGTTGGGGGAACTGAACGGCCTGGACCTGCTCGTTAATTTGTGCCCCCTCAGTGACGGGGCCCTGGGATTTCTTAGTGGCCTTGGGCTTCTGGGCCTCGAACAGAGAATGGATGGGGGAATCTTTAAATTGGGTTTGAATAAACCTAGCCCTGCTGTATAGTTGGTGCATGTTTGAAATGTCATTCATTGCTAGAATGTTTCTGAAAGTTGGCGTAGCGTTGGAAATCAACAACTTTACTTTTTCCTCTTCCGGAATCTGCCCGGGCACCCGCGAGGCCATCTGTCTCCAGCGATCTGCATAAGTTGCGAAGTCTTCCTCCGGCTTCATCTTCTCCGCCACCAGGTCAGTGAAAGAGTACTCGGGTCCGACCTGATCCTGAAACCTCTGTATGAACCTCTCCTTGACGGTCTTAAAATTCTCAGCCTCCTCCAGAGGCAGGGTATAAAACCATTCCAGCGCGACCCCCTCCAGGGACCGACGGAACAAATACGCCATCAAGCGATCATCCTGTTGGAACTGCGCAGACTCGTACAAGAACTCCCGGACATGGATGAACGGGTTGCCATTCCCATCATATTTGCGGTACACGGGGAGCTCCGATTGGGAAGGAAAACGTAGGTCCCTGAAGTTAGGGATAGGGACATCGGCAAGAGATTGCAGGCCGACCCGCTTGTGGAGGAGATCAATTTGTTGCTGCATAGCAGCCCACTTGTCAAGGATTTCTCGTTCCCGGGAAGAAGGGGGAGGAGCAAGAGGAGTGGCACCTGGATAAGCGACCAAAGGATAAACTGACGAAGGAGGCGGCCCATAAGAGGGGTAATGGGCCGAGGAAGGGCCCATATCTGCATGAGTGACCTGAGCCGCCCCCGACTGCGACCTAACGAAGTCGGCCGGGGCTATGAGGGCCTGGGGCGATGGAGAAATTGTAGGGTACGGCTCAAGATAAGGAACAGAGGGGATAGGGGATTTCCCTTTATCCAGTTGCTGATGGACGGATGTGGATGCCTGGCCCATTTCCATATTGGGATAGCGAAAGTTCTGAGGGCGCACTGGAGTAAGGTCAATGGGAGCCGCGGAAGTGGTCCCGACCACAGGAGCTAAAGTGGTGACATGGGCCGTGGCATGAGCCAGAGCTGAGGCCGGGGCATCGCCTCCCTGCAAAGCTTGCCTGATGAGATGGAGTTGGGTGGGGTCCAACTGGGCCATCATGTCAAGGATCGTACTGGCTGAATTCTGATTGGACAGGTTTGGAAAAGAGGGTAGGGGACCCTCGCCAAGAGAGGTCGGGAGCGAAGGGGCCGTCCCCTCTCCCCCTTGCAAATGGGTGACCCTAGGTGGGTCCTCAAGGAGACCACGAGGAAGGGAGTCCTCCTGGGCCGCAGAGAAATCGTATGACGACATGGAAGAAGAAGCAGAATCGAACAAGGGGTTGGAATAGGAATGGAAATAAGAATCAACCCTAGGAAGAGATCGTGGGGGCAGAAGGCAGTCCCACATACACCAAGACACTTGATCTTAGAACAAGCAACACGAAATCAATCAAATCTACCAAACAAATAACAAGCACACAATGGAGCGAGATGAGAGTAGAATCACTCAGTAATGCAATCAAGTTCTTAAAATGATGCTCGTCAGTTCCTTATATCTTCAGGTTTGAACTTTAGTGGATTCATAAAAATGTCAATTCTCTCGACCACTAGGTACCTGACTGGGATGAGAACGAGGAACTGTGTGACGCTATTGGGATCTCTCACTCGCGGATGCAACCCTAGACGGGGGTGGATACGGTACAACCTGCCCGGCGTCCGTGTGGGAATCCACGGCTCACGGGGGCTTACGGAGGTCCTCAGCAAGGTTCCTAGTCGGCTCCAAGGAATATGGAGACGAGAGGAAACCCTACCTCGGTAGGAATGCAACTAATATGAGAAAATATCGATGCTCCTATGCGCACCGGAGTGCATGCACAAACTAACCTAGCAGCTATCGATCAATGAGCAAATATACACATGAATACCAAAAGCATGGTGATGCAATAACAATAAGATGGCAGGGGGGAACCAACGAACAGCACCAGGGGCAATATATATATCAGCCAAAACACTAAGCAAGAAGACAGAAATGTACTGTGACAGAAGATGTGCGGTCCTCCTCTGACCGCTCTAAGTACTCAGGCGGTCAATTTACAGCCGTAATGTATGGGCAAAAGGAACAGGACATACCAGACAGACGGCCAATAATCAACCGCTTGCGCACTTGAACCGCCGCCTCACAGCCGTGTATCTGCCACCAGAAAGTGCAGCGTACCTATGATTGGAAGTTGGACGGCTATATGGCAGCCGCCCACAGAGATGAACAGCGGGTACAGAGCCGTCTGAGACGGAAATGCCGAGGCAGATAAACCGGAAGGCAGAGTATATGAACGGTGTAGAGTCAACCGTGCTGATAATTATGCGGCTCTGGACGAACCGCGTGTGCTCCAGGAGACCGCAAACCGCGTCCGACCTGCAAATCACTTCAAGAATGGAAGCTTGACAACCGCTACGGAAGGTCAGCAACTTAAAAGCACGATGGGCATTAGGCGTCCCACCGTGATCGCCACAAAAGGGGTGTAGATATAAGTTTCCACTCTTCTCTCTCACTCTCCACTAAGAGGGGGATCAAAAGTACGCCAAAACGCATGAAACGAATGAGAGAAAGAAGAGGAAAGAGGAAATGAAGCAAAATACCGTGATCGCCACCAAGATGCCGTACGCGACGGGCACGCCGTACCTTGGAAAATGGGGAGACACTCGCCTTAGTGCAGCGTTGGGTATGAACGGCTCGGTTAGGACCGCTCTAGGAGGAGCGGTCTTACGATAGACCGCCCTAGGATGCTGCGAGGGACGCGGGAGTAACTGCTGCAGTGATATGGACGGCGCTTTAGGGACCGCACTCCAGTGAAGGACGGTTGTTTATGCACCGCGCGAAACGTTGAACGGCTGGAGGATGACCGCTCAAGACCTTCACTCAGCAAGTTGAGAAGGGTTCGACCTCCACCCTCTCCGGCCGGCCAGAGGGGATGGGCCTCGCGCTGATTAGATGCTGACCTGCGAAACAACGTATAGACACAAAAAAAATACCCAAATTAGACCTTAATGATGCGGTACATGCCCAAACGAGAAGAACTGAGCATGAACAAATGGAAAGGGGAATACCTGGAGGGTTTTAAACCCCTAGGGTGACAAAAAAATGGGATGATTGTGTGCATGATGATGAGAATGAGGGAGCACGCGAACGAAGAGCAATGCATGCAATGAAAGACAACGGCAAAAACTACGGAACGAAAGACTATGAGGACTGGGCTACTCCCTTGACCGGAGGCTCATATGGACGTAGAGAGTCTCCCTCCCTGGTGCTAGCTCGTTCAAAAACGCGGCAGGGCTTTGCCGTCAATCCAAATTTCTCCCCCCTTTCGACGTCCGGCCAATAGGGTCTATTTATAGAGCCTAGAAAGCCAGCCCCGAAACTAGGGTTTAGAGCCATTTTCGGAAAGAAATCTTTGAAGATAAATCGTAGATAATAGAATTATCTCTCATCCAGTAGAAACGGCATCGAAAATAGTTGATTATCCACGGAGAAATCACCAAAATAAGTTAAGGATAAAACCACGAAATAAACGGGCTAGAATCAGCTGAAAATCAACAACCGACGTCTTGAACGGTCTTACGATAGACCGCACAAGGCATGGGCGGTCTAATTCGGACCGTCCATTCTGTCAGTGGAAATTCGAATAATCAGACTATTATCCCAACTATCTCTCCAACTGGCTGAAACGTCCGCCGTGGGACCCTGAACATGTGAACGGTTGAAAGTAGACCGTTTTAATGTAGGGCGGCACGAGAACGGCCGTTTTTCCCTGTCGGTGATAATTCAAATATTCGGATAATTATCTGAGGAAACGGGCGCGCGTAGGACTCTGAGATATAGGCGGTCGTATTAGGCCCGTCCATTGACTTGAGCGGTCCTAATAACACCGCCTAAGGCCCTGTCGGTGCAAATTCAGAAAATCCTCGAAAAATCCGCCAAAATATATGAACGGTCTAGATTCAACCGCCCATATATTGAACGGTTGATATCATGCCATTCATGATCTTAGGCATTTGATAATCACAGCCGAGGGCCCATTAAGCCCCGAATCGCCGCAAATTGCACTAAGGAGGGAGACGACCCATAAAATGAGCCCGAGTCATGCCACAAAAAATGGCCCGACAGATAATGGATAACTTAGGGCATCAATCAATGGAAGTAAGAGAAACTGCTCAACTTATCGGTAGAAAACGGGTGTCAACACGTGTCTATGCTCGGGCGCTCTAGCTCTTCTAGGAGGACCGATCGTGTACCTTCCGGGTCTAGGGAGGAGGCCAATCGAGAGAGGGCGTCCGCCCGAGAGTTTTGCTCCCGAGCTATCCAGACTACCCCGAATTCCTCGAACTATTGGGCTAGGCTCCGGACCAACTGAAGGTATTTGATTATGGGTGCCTCCCGAGCTTCATACTCACCGTTGACCTGACATGCGACTAGTTGAGAGTCGGTGTGGATCCTGACTCGCTCGACCCCCAGCCATCGGGCCATGCGTGCTCCCGAGATAAGGGCCTCGTACTCGGAAGCATTGTTGGATGCCTGAAAGTTGAATTTCAAGGCGTACTGTAGCTCTATCCCTTCGGGGGACCTCAGGAGGATCCCTGCACCGCTGCCTGCCGAATTGGACGATCCATCGACGAACAGTTCCCAGGTTGGCCCGGTCGTGGTCGGAGGCCTGTCTTCGGCAGGGATGGTACTTTCGGCAATGAAGTCGGCGAGCGCTTGGCCTTTGATTGCTGATCGCGGCCAGTACGAGATGTCGTAGGCCCCGAGCATAATGGCCCATTTGACGAGTCGCCCTGAGGCCTCGGGGTGGGCCAGAATCTTCTTCAATGGCTCGCCGGTTAGCACGGTGATGGGGTGCCCCTGGAAGTAGGGTCGGAGGCGCCTTGCGGAGGTAACCAACGCTAGCACGAGTTTCTCGGTTGCGGGGTACCTCCGTTCGGCCTCATTGAGCACCTTGCTGGTGTAGTAGACCGGTCTTTCGATCCCCGAGTCATTCCTGACTAGGACCGAGCTGACCGTGGATGGCGTCGCCGAGAGGTAGAGCAGCAAGACTTCTCCTGGGATGGGCTTGGAGAGCACCGGTGGCGAAGCCAGGAACTTCTTAAGCTCGGCGAATGCTGTCTGGCACTCCTCATCCCATGCGAACGTAGCAGATGCTAGCTTGGGTCCCCTCATCAGTTTGAAGAAGGGCAAGCATCGTTCGGCCGCACGGGACAGGAAACGGCTGAGAGCGGCGACACGCCCTGTCAGACGCTGGACGTCTTTAATGCACGTGGGCGGGCGCATGTCTAGGATGACCCAGACTTTGTCGGGGTTGGCTTCGATCCCGCGCTGAGTGACCAGGAAACCCAGGAACTTCCCAGATTTTACTCCAAAGGCGCACTTGGTGGGGTTGAGCTTCATGTTGTACTTCAGGAGGGTGCCGAAGGTCTCGGCAAGGTCTGTGAAGTGGTCTTGGGCCTTGGGGGTCTTGACGAGCATGTCGTCGATGTAAGCGTCGACGTTCCGACCTAGCTATCCCTCGAACATGTGATTTACCAGTCGCTGATATGTGGCTCCAGGGTTCTTCAACCCGAAGGGCATCCGGGTATAGCAGTACACGCCGCAGTCGGTGATGAAGGCGGTCTTCTCGATGTCTTCTGGATTCATTCTGATCTGGTGATAACCCGAATAGGCATCTAGGAAGCTGAGTATCTCGTTGCCCGAGGTTGAATCAACCAATTGGTTAATGCTCGGTAGCGGATAGCAGTCCTTGGGGGTAGCCTTATTCAGATCGGTGAAGTCCACGCACATCCGCCATTTGCCTGCGGTTTTTGGCACCAGGATGACGTTGGCTAGCCACGTTGGGTACCGGACTGGTCTGAAGAGGCCAGTCTCTTGTCCCTCGGTTACCTGCGCCTTGATGATCGCCTGCTTCTCGGGCACATGCTTCCTTCTCCGTTGCTGTACGGGCCTCACGGTGGGGTCAAGGTTGAGCTTGTGCATCACGGTCTCCTCTGGTATGCCAGGGAGTTGATCATCGGACCAAGCAAAGACCCAAACGTACTCAGAAAGAAATTTCTTGTATTGCTGTTGTTCCTTGGGTGGCAGGTCCGCTCCGATCCTTACTCCGAGGGCTGGGTCATCGTTTAGGAATACCGTTAGCAAATCGTCACCGGGCTCGGTGGTTACGGTCTTTCCTTCGATTCCCTTGGGGCCCTTATCCTCCCTGTCCGGCCTTGAGGCTTCCACCGAGATGTTGTAGCACCTTCTAGCCGTGGCCTGGTTACCTCGGACTTCCCCCAACCCATTTTTGGTGGGAAACTTCAATTTCTGGTGATAGGTAGATGGTACGGCCTTTATTCGGCTGAGGATTCTCCGACCGAAAATGGCGTTGTACGCTATCATACCCTTGATCACTATGAAGTCCACCATGACCGTAACGGTTTTGGGTGGGGTGCCGATGGTGACCGGCAGGCTTAGGGCTCCCTCGGGGTAGGTGGCCAGACTGTTAAACCCGCAAAGGGGTGTTCGGATCGGGCGGAGCTTGGATGGGTCTTCCCCCATCTTGAGGAAACAGTCATAAGATAATACATCGGGGGCGCTCCCATTGTCAACCAGAATTCTATCTACGTTACAATGGTTTATTGTGGCCGAGATAACGAGGGCATCATCATGCGGGGTGTTCAGCCCTTCCAGGTCTTGGTCGGAGAAGACTATGACCTGGGGCTCCCTCGGCGGGCCCCCTGAGGGCTCTATGACCCGGCTGGCCCGCTCGGCATGACGCTTCCTTCCTCGGCTGGTGTCGCCGCCCGATGTCGTTCCTCCGGAGATGACGTTGATGTGGACCCCTCGGGGGGCATTGTCGATCTCCTCGGTGGCGTCTCGGTTTTCTTTGCGCCTGGCTGCAAACCGGGCCAGGTGCCCCTGACGGATGAGACGCTCGATCTCGTCTTGGAGCTGGTGACAGTCGCCGGTGTGGTGCCCGTGATCGCCGTGGAACAGGCAATGCCTGTCGCGCTTACTGTTCTTCGATCTCATTGGTTCAGGCTGGCGGAGGAGTCCCGAGTCTTTGATGTCTTCATAGATCTCGTAGACTGGCGCGGTCAGCGGGGTGTATCGCTCATACTTCCGTTTGCGCTCTCCTTCCCGATCGAGCTTCTTGCCCGAGCCAGGATTTGGCTCGGAGGCCCGCTTCTTGTCCCCCTCCTGACCCGAGCCGGTTGTGTCTCGGCAAGCGCTGAGTACTTTTTCGCACTCGGCGTGGCGTAGTGCCAGAGTCACTAGCTCGGCAAGGGTCGAGGGAGGGTGGAGGACCAGTTCGCGGCAGAGATTCTCGTCCCGGGTGCCCCCGGTCAGAGCGGTCGTGGCCGAGGCCACATCCAGGCGGGGAATTCTGAGGGCTTCCAATTTAAATCAGTGGACATAAGCCCGGAGCCTTTCCCCTTGCGCCTGTTTGAGGGCCAGGAGCCCCGCTACTAACCTTGGGGGGGCGCTTCCGGCGAAGCTCTCCTTGAAGACTCGCCCGAATTGCCTGAAGTCCCGGATGGACCCAGGGGCGAGGGCCCGGAACCATGCCTGGGCGCCTTGGACCAGGGTGGCCACAAAGGCTCGGTATTTGATAGGATCCGGCGTTCCATGCAGAGTTACCAGGGCGTCGAAGCTGTCGTAGTGGTCGGCTGGGTCGCCCTGGCCATCATAGAGCTTGAAGGTCGGAATGGAGGTTCTGGGAGACACCTCTGCCTTCAAGATGTATTCGGAGAAAGGGGATTTCTCCTCGTCCTCCGGGAAAGAGGTTTTCTATAGGGCGCGGAGGGCGCGCTCTTGCTCTGTAAAATGTCTTTCGAAATCCCTCAATCGGAGGGATAGTTCCGGTTGCGGTCGTGCCGTGGGACTGGGGGGAGCGTCGTGGCGATCCTCAGGAACGTCAGCGCCCGGGCGCGGAGGCCTCGCCCCCTGTTTCCCTTTTCTGGGCGTGGAGGAAGCCTCTTGCTCCGGGGGCGGAGCTTGCGAGGGTCCTCCCATGTTGTTGCGGAAGAGTTGTTGACCGCGGAGGGTGAAGCGGCCCCCAACGGTATGCTGGGACGCACTTCGACGGGGGGGGGCTCCCGGACGGGGCGCAGGACCTGGCATCCCTTACCGCCTGGGCCCTCATGAGCTCCACAAGGACGTCGAGCTTCTTATTGAGGGCCTGGAAGACCTCGTCGCCACCGTTGGGGGGTGCCCCTGTCGCCGGCGGAGGGGGCGGCGGCCCGTTGGTGGGGACGCTGGCGTTGAAGGGAGGGTTCTGTGACGCCCTAGAGGGGCCATCTCCTGCCGTCACCACGGCCTTACCCTTCTCGCCGGCGGACCTCCTCCCTGAGCTTTTTCTCACCATCTTGGCACTTCGTGTGTTTCCCACAGACGGTGCCAGATGAAGAGGCGAAATCTCGCGCTGTGTCCTGAGCGGGCTTTGGATCACCAGAAGATGAACTGCAAGATAGGGAAACGTATCAGAGGGCCCAGGGGGTTTCCCTGGGGAAAAACCCTCTGATGATTAAGTCAGTAGAGCTGTGGTGGAAGCAATAATGGGGAGGAGAAAAACTGGTGCGCGAGATTCCTCTCCACCAGAGGGGTGAAGTGGATTGCTCAGGAGTTTTTGAGTATGAGTGCCTTAATGGCTCTTTTTCTTCCTCTTTTATCTTCTTACCTTCCACCGGAGGGTATCCCTGGTTTAAATAGTATGCCACCTTCAGGAGTCCTGCAAGCTGAGGGGTTTCCGGCGGGAGTTACGTCCTCAACGTGGGCTTTCATGGCCTTATCGTGGGAACATTATCGCCTTGAAGTCCGACGGTTTCTGGATTCCCCTGTCCGCTGGGGACTCTTAACAGCAGCACGAACGGATAATATCCGGTCTGGTCGAGCTTCCGAAATGCCAGCCCTGTCCGGGCGATGAGCATAGCTCGGCGGAGGAGGGGTTGGATAGGTCGGCGAATGCCTGTCTCTCCCGGGCGGGGAAATGGCTCGGGCCGGACCCTCCTTGTGACCTAACCATTACTCGGGCCCTCCGAGCCTAGGGGTCGCCGGGGAGAGTTGGTTCCTCGAGTGTTTGTTCGTTGGGCTTTTCTTTCCTAAGTCGGCCCTGTGGGCTGTCACTCAGGTGAGCTTGCCTCGTGGGACCCTGTTGGGTCTTGTTGGGCTGCTCTTTGAATAGGCTGCAGAAATCCCCCTCTCCAGATCTACTTCAGGCCAGCATATTATTTGTTTCACTTGCAACAAGACTGGGCATAAGGCAAATGAGTGCTGGTCAGGAAATCATTGGGGAAATAATGACTCAAGAGGTAAGCACCTAAGGTGCTATGAGTGTGGGAAGTATGGCCATAAGTCAAGGACTATTGGCATTCCCAAGGAAGCCATGTGAATGACAAATTTTTTAAATTCTGAGCCAAAAGACCTGTGAATTTTTCATGTTATAACTGTGGCAAGTCAGGTCACAAGTATGCTGAATGTTGGTCATCTGGTAATAAGAAACAAAATATTCATGTAAACAATAGAACATTTAATGCTCAGTTTCATAGGTCTCATGCTGCTGTTGATATGCACCATAGGACCAGAAAATATGCTGTTTCATGTAGATATTGTGGTAAATTTGGTCACTCCATGACTAATTGTCATCTGATGGACTATGATGATAATGTTGCTAAGAGACTGTTCAGAACACCTGTCAGAACTAACTCGGGACCCAAGGCTGTTTGGGTCCCTACAGGATCAAGTTGATTAACATGCTATAGGTGTGCCTTGGAATGAAAAAGAGGGGTAAATAAATCAAGGCACTCAACAGGAAGACCCCAGGGTTCTGCTGTTCAGGTTTGTTCTGAATACTCATCTTAAATTCCATCATATGAAATTGTGAACTTGAAATGATTGCATATCATGTTGATTTGTTGATGTTAAACTGAAACTTTCTGAAATGTGAATTGCACAATCATGCTTATGGTAATTCTCTTCTGTCTAATTTGTATGAATCATATCTGAATGTAAAATTTGATATCATGTGATGTGCCTTCAATACATCTCATGCATATAGTCAGGGGGAGTCCATCTGTTTTTGATTAATCATATTGCTGCTTATGTTTTATCCTTCACATGATGCATCTAGACAGGGGGAGCATTTAAATTGGGGTTTAGTTTATCACACTCTGAACACCTCTTGTCTAGAAATCGAATAATTCTCATCTGATTTTACACTCTCTCGTGATAATGGATTCTGACTTCTACTCATTATGTTGTCAAAGAAGAGCTTCTTTCAACATTCTCCATGTTATTACCTGTCAGCTGATCTGTCTGAATTCCAGACTCAGCTACTGTTTGTTGATATACACTCTTCTGATATATTCCTTCATATGTTGACTCTTACACCAACTTACTCTCATCCTTCACATTCTTCTCAGCTGGTTTGAATGATTGTGTCTAGTGTTGATTGTTGATCAGCTGCATCTATATTCGGTCTCAGGAACTTAAGTTGCACGTCATGCAATTCAATCTTAGAACTTTGTAGAAATTCCTATCATATAGGTTTAAGAATTACCATTGAATCAGACTGATATAAGATTAATGTATTCTCAAATTTATAATTGAATGAATTGAAAATATCTGAATGATATGCTTTAATAAATTTTAACCATCTGTGTCATAAAAATCTTAGACTCACTCATCTGTGTTGCATCCCTATGGTTTTGATGATGTCTCACACTATAAATCAATCTTCTATCTCTAGATTTATGCTGGTTCATCACCTAAGTGAGTACAGTTCATATGCTGTTTCATTACTTCATCTATCTACACTGTTTGGTTAATATGGACAGTAGTGGGTTGACTCATCAGCAAGGGTGGGTCGACGCATCAGAACATTGATAGCTTGGGTACCAAAGTCTATACACCAGCTTGATCTATTAAGTCTGTACATTGGCATATCTTCTTCTAGTCTGTACATCGGGCACCTTCTAACTGAAGTCTATACAATGGTCTTAATATTCTAAGTCTGTGCACTGCCCGACCAGTTAAGTCTGCACATTGCCAAAGTCAGTACAGCTCAACTCTATATATCCTTCCAAGCTTCAACTCTATACACTGGATTGTCAAGCTTCATGTCTATACACTGGTTTGTCTAAACTTCAACTCTATACATCCTTCCAAGCTTCAACTCTATACACTGGATTGTCAAGCTTCATGTCTATACACTGGTTTGTCTAAACTTCAACTCTATACATCCGATTACTATTGCAGTGTTCACCAAGTCCATACATCGCCTTCATAACTTCAACTCCATACACTGCTACAGGAACCAAGTCCATACACTCTTCCGTTCAAATCCTTCAAAGTCTGTACATCGGTTTCGCTTCTTCAAGTCTATACACTGAACCTTGTTTTACCAAGTGTGTACACTCCACATCTTTTACTACGCTTGGCCAAGTCTATACACTCATACATTTCCCTACGCTTTCCTGGCCAAGTCTATACATCGCTAAGTGTGTACATTGCATTCTGCTCAAACGATCAAAGCTCAAAGTCTGTACTTCGTGAAGTCTATACCTTAGCTCAGGGGCTTCAAGTCTATACATTGAACTGCTCTTCAAAGTCTGTACAGCGTCCGTCTCAGCCAGCGTCTCATGCTGCGTCTTAGGCAAGTCTGTACATCGGCTTCATTCACTCAAGTCTATACATTCACAGTGGTTCTTCCATGTCTGTACAACGCTGAAGCCTTCACAAGTCCATACACTGCTTGAGCTTCACCAAGTCTGTACATCGCTTCAAGCGATTCAAGTCTATACAGCCTGCCTTTACATTCAGAGTCTGTACATCGGTCCTACAGCCGATCGTCTCATTCAGAACTTTGCAAGTCTATACAGCCGAGCGTCTCATGCATCGTCTCACTTGGGCATAGTCTATACACTGGCTCAAGCTTGTCAAAGTCTGTACATCACCGTTGGGCATCAAGTCAATTCACTGTTCACCGTCTTATTAAGAGTCTTACACTATCAAGTCTGTACATTGCAAACAGTGCATCTCTTCCTCAAAGTCTGAACACTGGCCTCTTGTTTCAAGTCTACACATTGGGATTGTCCGACCACGACTCTATACATTCTGTTGTTATAACTTGAGTCTTCAATGCTCACAGCACACTCTTTCCAAGCCTGTACACTGGTTAGGCTTCGTGAAGTCTACACAGTGGCTGGGGAATGTAAAGTCTACACATTGGCAAGGCTAGTTCATGCATTGTTCATCACATGTCTATACACTGCCATTCATGTGCTTATTCATTATGTCTATACACTGCCATTCATGCGCTTATTCATTAAGTCTATACACTGCCTTCACATGCACTTTATTCATTAAGTCTATACACTCTCTCACGTTGTACACACTTACTCAATTGATGTTTCTGAAGTATATACACTCGTGTTAAATAGCCTGAACTAACTAAGTATATACATTCCATCTGTCTCTGTCTGCAGGCGATTCAGGCTGATGATTGGGCACGTGATCCGAGGTTGGCACCTGGCACGTGATCCAAGACACCAGGAACATGACACGTGGATGGCAACCTAGTCAGGATGCTGCCATGTGGTTAAAATTCAAATGATCTAGCAAAAAGTTCATGGGCGGGAACCTGGCAGCCACACGCCCAATATCTGCTATAAATATGGAGCTTCGTCCTTCAGTAGAAGCTTGATCGTGAAAAGAAAAAGCAGAAGGCATATGTGTGAGGCTGCACAATCCAGAAAGGGAAAAAGAGCAAAGAGTTCCATAGTGTCCAGATCCGAGAGGAGTATGTTCGAGAGAGAGAGAGAGCAGTGTCTGTGGTTTGATGAATTGCTTCCTTTGAAGCTACATTTGTATTGGTTTCTGAACCGACTGCTTCTTCGTTGGTCTTTGTTCCTATTTTGTTTTCTTTTCATTTTATTCATCCTTCTGATTCGAATTGGTTCCCCTCCGGTGTGTGGAGGAAGGGAGTATTACTCCAGTTTCCCTATGGGTTGCAGAGGAAGAGAGATCGGTGATCTCTAGTGTTGCTACTGACAGGTTGTCAATAGCAGGTTCACTCCGGTGTGTGGAGGAAGGGAGAGGTGTCTCCGGTTCTGTTCTAGCTGGTAGCTGGAACAGGTATCAAGTTCTGTGGGTAGCAGAGCTTGGTTGAGGGATTTGTTTCCCTTGGTTGTTCAAGCTGTGTGGCAGCATGTTGTTCGCAGACTGAGTCTACAGTGATCTAGCATTGTCTAGTGGAATCCTCATTCTAGTTGGAGTGAGGGGTGGATGTAGATTGCAGACTGCAATCAAACCACCTAAAAACCGAGTGCCTCCTCTGTGGTTTGCTGTTGTTATCTGCGCTCTCCATCTGCTTGTCTCTTTGCTTCCATGTGATCAGTTCTTCATTCTCATTTAGTTATACTGCCTTGCTTGGTGACTGTATTTGCATTTCTCTATGTGCGGGTTAAGGAGGGGCGTAAGCAGTATAATTTATTTTCCGCCTAAGTTTTTACAAATTGGGAGAGATCTATTCATCCCCCCCTTCTATATCACTCTTGCTGCGCTAACAATTGGTATCAGAGCAGGTTTACGCCATGTGGACGAACGGTCAAGGAAATGCTAGTGGTCCTAGAACCTTCATGGCCGAAGGTCAATCCATTAGTCGCCCTCCGTATTTTGATGGTAGTAACTATCTGTTTTGGAAGAACAGGATGGAAGTGTTTATCAGGGCTCAGAGCCATAAACTGTGGAGAGTAATTACGGTGGGGCCATATGATCTGCCACCAAACGAGGACGCTTGGACAGATGACCATGTCAAGCTCTCTTCACTCAACTGGACGGCGCTGAATATCATCCAGTGTGCTGTTCATCCAGAGGAGTATGCCCGTATATCTGCCTTCAAGACTGCCAAGCGAATGTGGGATGAGCTGCAATTGATCTATGAAGGTACAGCTCAAGTGAAAGCCTCGAAGGTAAACCTCTACACTTCTAAGTATGAAATGTTTAAGATGAATGCAGATGAGAATATAACTGAAATGTATGCCAGGTTGTCTTTGATCACAAATACTCTTAAAGGGCTAGGGAAGGATCTTGCTGAGGCAGATATAGTCAGGAAAATCCTTAGATCTTTATCCCCGGCATGGCACACTAAGGCCATTGTGATTGAGGAGTCAAAAGATCTGACTATCTTGACTGTGAATGAACTCATAGGATCCCTTATGACCTATGATATGAATTTCCAAGGAGGTGGAGAAGGAAGTGAGAGGAAGGGTAAAAATGTGGCTCTGAGGGCTTCCCGCAACAAGGGTAGCAACAGCGGGAGCAGCAGCAGTAGCCCCGAGTCCGAGTCCGAGCTTGAAGGTTTGTCAAATCTCGACCAGGAGGAGCAGGCAATGCTCACTAGACAGTTCAGAAAATTTTTGAAGAAAAAGGGAAAGACCTTTAGGAAGAAAAAGTCACACTCTTTCAACAAGAGTGTTGAATTTACTAGTTACAGGGATAGAAATCCTAAGAGACTGACTTGTTTTAATTGTAACAAACAGGGACATATGAAAGGCGAATGCCCAGACCTCCAGAAGAAGGGTCCCTATCTTCAGAAGAAAAACATAAAGGTGCAAAAGAAGAAGAAGCCACAGGCGATGGTCTGCACATGGAGCGAGGAAGAAGAAGACCCCGAAGACGCTTCCTCAGAAGAATATGAAGATGGAATTTGCCTTATGGCAAACAGTGAAGAGGAGGTAATAAATGTTTTTGAAAATTTCTCAATTGATGACTGGGAGGATGCTTATGGTGAATTGTTAGATAAATTTAATTCTCTTAGTAAAGAGCACAGAGTTCTGAAAAGAAAATTTAACACAAATGTTGAAGAACAAACTCTGGTCTGTGAGAAAAATGAGAAGCTAAAAGAACAACTAGAAGAAATGACCTCACTAAGGAAAGAAAATGATAAGCTCAAGGGAGAAACTCAAGAGAGTCAAAAATAGCTCAATGAATTCAAAACTAAAATTGAAGAAAGCATGAATGAAATTAGAGTGAACTCAGAGAAATATGAAGCTGTGAAGAAAGTAAATGCTGAACTCCTAAAAAATTCTGAGTCCCTTCAAAAGGAGCTGGAAGACAAACAGAAAGTCTTAGAAAAATTTATCCAAGGAAAGACTAGTTTAGATGCTATACTAGGGACTAGGGTCAATTTCAATAAGGAGGGTCTAGGCTATGACCCAACCAACAAGAGACCCTTGCAATTCAAGATCATCACCTTCTGCCCAGAGAAGGGAAAAGAGAAGCTGGACACACCATCCAGCTCAAACAGCTCTAAGGAAATTCAAAGTCCTAAAGAAAACACAAAAACCAGTACTGGACAACCATTTAAGATGGGAATGAATTTTATGAAGAATAACACTAAGCCCACTCACCAGAACACAAATGGTAGATGGACCAAGAAAGTGAATCAGAATAAGTGCTGGAATTACAACAATCAGATGGGTCCAAATAGGACCTACTGGAGAAATAACTTTCATGGTCAAAAATATGTTAATCAACAAGCTTACAGGAAATTTCCTAGGAATAGGAAGACTAATGAATGGAATAGAACTCACTTCTCCAGTCCAGCTGGATTTAACTTTAATAAACCAGAAAGGAAGGTGCCAGAGAAAACCATGCTGAAGCAAATCTGGATACCTAAACACTTGATCAGAGATTTGAACAATGTCCTTCGACCCAACTCATCTTGGGTTCCAAATCACTCTGCTTGATGTATTTGTGTAGGTCGGCCTGGCAGCTGAAGACAACAAGTGGTACCTCGACAGTGTCTGCTCCAGGCATATGACAGGAGACCGATCCAAGTTTAGCAAGATAGAGATGAAGCCAGGGGGTCTGGTCAAATTTGGAGGAAAGAACAAAGGTAAAATAATTGGAGTTGGTATAGTAGGTAAGTCTTCCACAAACTCCATTGAAAAAGTCTTACTTGTGGAAGGGCTTCAACACAACCTGATTAGCATTAGTCAGTTATGTGACAGGGGTCACAGGGTTGTATTTGATGATAGTTCATGCAAAATCCTTGAAACAAATTCTGATGTGGTTAAATTTGTAGCCAACAGGATTAATAATGTCTACATTGTAGACTTAGATGAGAAATCTGAATCTACTATTTGCTTATCTGCCAACTCTGAAAATGATGCTTTTGAATGGCATAGACGTCTAGGTCATGCTAGCTCTACAACTTTAAATAAATTGGTCAAGCATGATTTAGTTAGAGGCATGCCTAGAATTAAATTCAACTCAATATCAAAAGCATGTGATGCATGTGCTCTAGGCAAACAGACCAGAAATTCCTTTAAATTAAGATCTGAGCCATTGTCTTCTAGACCAATGGAACTTCTTCATATGGACCTTTTCGGTCCCACTAGAACTCAGAGTCTTAATGGAAACATGTTTGGCTATGTCATCATAGATGACTTCTCTAGATATTCATGGATATTTTTCTTAGCAAATAAGAGTGATGCATTTCAAATGTTTAATCTATTTTTCAATAAGGTCAAACAAGAAGGGAAGTACAAGGTCTGTTCTATTCAATCTGACCATGGAGGTGAGTTTGAAAACTCCATGTTTACTGATCTTTGTGAAAAAGAAGGACTAACTCACAGGTTTTCTTCTCCCAAGACACCTGAACAGAATGGGATTGTGGAGAGAAGAAATAGAACTGTGGTGGAGATGGCCCGAACCATGTTGATTGAAAGTAAATTACCTAGAAGGTTTTGTGCAGAAGCGGCTAATACAGCAACTTACATAATCAACAGGGCCATGGTAAGACCCAGTCACAAGAAAACACCCTATGAGATTCTAAAAGGTAAGAAACCAAACTTGTTTCTATTCAGAATTTTTGGAGCAAAATATTTTATTCATAACAATGATAAGAAAGATTTAGACAAGTTTGAAGCCAAAAGCACACCTGGAATATTCTTGGGTTACTCTGAAGTGTCAAGACCATATAGGGTATTTAACATATCAGATCAGAAAGTGGAAGAGTCTCTACACATCTTTTTTAGTGAAAAGAAAGATGTTTCTAATGTTGAAAATCTTGACAGGGATTCCAATCATGGTGGGGATTTTCTAGAAGACCAACAGGAAGAAGAGAAGACTCAGCCGAGTGGAGAAACAAATTCCCGCAATCAGGAAGGGCCAAGAGAAACAGGTGAGTCTTCAACAAATATTAGATTTCTTAAAGACCATCCATTAGATAAAGTCATAGGCAATCCTGAAGATCCTCTTCGGACTAGGTCTCATTTTAGAAATGTGAATAATGATGACTTAATTGCTTTAGTCTCACAAATTGAACCCAAAACAGTAGAAGAGGCCTTGGCTGATCAAGCTTGGGTCAATGCTATGTGTGAGGAATTAGGTCAGTTTGAAAGGAATAATGTCTCGGAGCTTGTCCCAAGACCAGATGGTATTAATATCATAGGAACCAAGTGGGTGTTCAAAAATAAGATGAATGAAGATGGAATTATCTCAAGGAATAAGGCCAGATTAGTAGCCAAAGGCTACTGTCAGGAATTCGGTGTAGACTTTGATGAATCCTATGCACCTGTTGCTAGGATGGAAGCTATAAGATTATTGCTTGCCTTTGCTTGCTCAAAGAATATAAAACTCCAACAAATGGATGTTAAGAGTGCCTTTTTAAATGGAGTCATTAAAGAAGAAGTTTTTGTTGAACAACCTCCTGGATTTCAATACTCTTCTCAACCTAGCCAAGTTTTCAGGTTAAACAAAGCCTTGTATGGTCTAAAGCAGGCTCCAAGAGCATGGTATGAAAGATTGTCTGAATTTTTGATCAGCAAGGGCTACAAAAGAAGTAAAGTTGATCAAACTTTATTCACCAAGGGCATAAACAGAGATCTCATCATAGTTCAGGTATATGTAGATGACATTGTATTTGGATCAACTAAGCATGAACTATGTGATGAATTTTCTACCATGATGTCTGCTGAATTCGAAATGAGCTTGGTTGGTGAACTAAAATATTTTCTTGGATTGCAGGTACAGCAGCTAGAGGATGGGTGCTTCATCAACCAAACTAAATACACAATGGAACTGTTCAAAAGGTTTGGTATGAAAAACTTAAAGCACATTACAACACCCATGGGCACCAACACCTCATTGGATGCAGATGAGACAGGTAAAGAAGTAAATGCCAAACTTTATCGAGGTATGATTGGATCACTTCTTTACTTGACAGCCTCTAGACCAGATATACAATTCAGTATAGGAATGTGTGCAAGGTATCAGTCTAGACCTACTGAATTACACTTAGCTGCATTTAAAAGAATCTTCAGATATTTGTTAGCTACTCATTCTCTTGGTTTATGGTTTTCTGCATCTCACACACTTAACTTAGTAGCATACACAGATGCTGATTATGCAGGCTGTAAACTAGACAGGAAAAGCACTAGTGGCCATTGTGAATTTTTGGGTGGGTGTTTAGTGTCTTGGGACTCCAAGAAACAACATTCTGTGGCCCTCTCCACTGCAGAAGCTGAATATGTGGCTGTAGGGAGTTGTGGAACACAAGTAATATGGATTAAACACCAGCTTCAGGACTACCAAGTAGACCTGGGGTGCACACCAATTTACTATGATAATACTAGTGCCATCAATATTGTTAAAAATCTTGTTTTACATTCACGAACCAAACACATAGAGATAAGACATCATTTTATAAGAGATGAGGTGTCTAAGAATAATTTTGAACTGATTCATGTAGGCACAGATAATCAGATTGCTGACATATTCACAAAACCTCTGGATAATGAAAAATTCACCACATTGAGAAGAGAATTAGGCTTATACAAGTTGGCTTAATTATGAAGTCTGTTCTTGTTGTGAGGGGGAGTTATGTTTGTCTGATGTTTAGCCTTCTTTCATGCTGGTTTAAAGGGGGAGTTCAGAATGCTTACTGGTTAGCTTTCAGGAATGCTTTGAATAAAGGGAAGCTTTGAGATTATGCCGGATTGTTTTATTGAGGAATGCTATGTCTTAGGGGGAGCTGAGTTGTAATGTGAGAAGAGAAGTTCTTTGACAGATTCAAAAGGGCGGTCCAGATGTGTAACTTTGCTGGTCTTGCATGACTGATGTAGTGTGGTTCTCTCAGACAGTAGAGTGTCACTTATCTCTTAAGTCTATAAGTCAGTGACTCTAATCTCTTGTTAGAATCTTTCCTTTGGTACTCCTTCAGAGATCTGGACTAATTACATAAAGTATATCTTCCTACATTGTCATTGATTCTGGTTCAGGCCAAAAACCTGTATGTCTTGATATCTGACCCAATCAACTTGAAATCTAGACTTCAAGACTCAATTCAAGAAATAGTCCTTTTGGTATTGTTTTCAATCATTCTATCTCTTTAACTCAAGGGCTTAACTGAACAAACATGTTCTGTTGTGATCACTGAGAAACTGGGAGCTTCATCAATGAAATGAATATTTCTCCCATGTCATGAGATGTCAAATGCTTAAAATGAATGAAAAGACATGACAGAGCAATGGTGGCTTGCTGGTGAGTAACTGGGGACTCTGGCCTCTAATCAAGGTGTTTCCTCATGTCAAAAGCCACAGTTACTAACTCTGTTCCTTAATAAAAAAAAAGGGAAGTAATGAGGTACTCACTCTGAGTAAATGGGGATTCAGGCCTCTAATCAAGGTGTCTCTCTAATGTCAAAGGAGTGAACTACCAACTTACTCATTGATCTTCTTGAAAATCATCTCCAAAAAAAAATTCCTTGTTGTTATGCAACTAATGGATTGCTTATCCTCAATACCTTGAGAACACCTCTCTGATTTCGTCTCTTGCTGTCTTGTGGGATAGTTGAATGATCAGCTATATCTGGCCATACTTGTTAACTCCTGCTCTAAATCATCCACTATGTATGCTGATAAACTTGTCTATCATTCTACTTTTCTATTGTGTACTGGAGTATAAAGAATCTTCTCTTGAGATTAGAAACTCACTTATTCTCTTAAGACCTACTCGTGACCTTCTGCACTAAGACGTTACTGCCCTTACTCTTCATGTTTCCAGTACTGTCATACATTCTATATTTCTTTTTGCTGATGTCAAAGGGGGAGAGAAGTTCTGCAATATCAGTGAGTCTTGGATTTGTCTTGAGCTTTGGGGGAATCATGTTGCTTCGGGGAAGATATGGTTATGAGTTGCGGGGGAGATGAGAGTGTGTTGTAGGGAATGTATAATTCATCTGCATGAGCACGCCTTGAATTTAATCTGTTTGTTGTAGCTGATATTAATCTCTTGTTGAACCTTGATATTGCTTGATTCATAGTGTTGTCATCATCAAAAAGGGGGAGATTGTTGCATCCCTATGGTTTTGATGATGTCTCATACTATAAATCAATCTTCTATCTCTGGATTTATGCTGGTTCATCACCTAAGTGAGTACAGTTCATATGTTGTTTCATTACTTCATCTATCTACACTGTTTGGTTAATATGGACAGTAGTGGGTCGACTCATCAGCAAGGGTGGATCGACGCATCAGAACATTGATAGCTTGGGTACCAAAGTCTATACACCAGCTTGATCTATTAAGTTTGTACATTGGCATATCTTCTTCTAGTCTGTACATCGGGCACCTTCTAACTGAAGTCTATACAATGGTCTTAATATTCTAAGTCTGTACACTGCCCGACCAGTTAAGTCTGCACATTGCCAAAGTCAGTACAGCTCAACTCTATACATCCTTCCAAGCTTCAACTCTATACACTGGATTGTCAAGCTTCATGTCTATACACTGGTTTGTCTAAACTTCAACTCTATACATCCTTCCAAGCTTCAACTCTATACACTGGATTGTCAAGCTTCATGTCTATACACTGGTTTGTCTAAACTTCAACTCTATACATCCGATTACTATTGCAGTGTTCACCAAGTCCATACATCGCCTTCATAACTTCAACTCCATACACTGCTACAGGAACCAAGTCCATACACTCTTCCGTTCAAATCCTTCAAAGTCTGTACATCGGTTTCGCTTCTTCAAGTCTATACACTGAACCTTGTTTTACCAAGTGTGTACACTCCACATCTTTTACTACGCTTGGCCAAGTCTATACACTCATACATTTCCCTACGCTTTCCTGGCCAAGTCTATACATCGCTAAGTGTGTACATTGCATTCTGCTCAAACGATCAAAGCTCAAAGTCTGTACTTCGTGAAGTCTATACCTTAGCTCAGGGGCTTCAAGTCTATACATTGAACTGTTCTTCAAAGTCTGTACAGCGTCCGTCTCAGCTAGCGTCTCATGCTGCGTCTTAGGCAAGTCTGTACATCGGCTTCATTCACTCAAATCTATACATTCACAGTGGTTCTTCCATGTCTGTACAACGCTGAAGCTCTCACAAGTCCATACACTGCTTGAGCTTCACCAAGTCTGTACATCGCTTCAAGCGATTCAAGTCTATACAGCCTGCCTTTACATTCAGAGTCTGTACATCGGTCCTACAGCCGATCGTCTCATTCAGAACTTTGCAAGTCTGTACAGCCGAGCGTCTCATGCATCATCTCACTCTGGCATAGTCTATACACTGGCTCAAGCTTGTCAAAGTTTGTACATCACCGTTGGGCATCAAGTCAATTCACTGTTCACCGTCTTATTAAGAGTCTTACACTATCAAGTCTCTACATTGCGAACAGTGCATCTCTTCCTCAAAGTCTGAAAACTGGCCTCTTGTTTCAAGTCTACACATTGGGATTGTCCGACCACAACTCTATACATTCTGTTGTTATAACTTGAGTCTTCAATGCTCACAGCACACTCTTTCCAAGCCTGTACACTGGTTAGGCTTCGTGAAGTCTACACAGTGGCTGGGGAATGTAAAGTCTACACAGTGGCAAGGCTAGTTCATGCATTGTTCATTAGCAGTGGCTGGGGAATGTTGCTAGTGACAGGTTGTCATTAGCAGGTTCCCTCCGGTGTGTGGAGGAAGGGAGAGGTGTCTCCAGTTCTGTTCTAGCTGGTAGCTGGAACAGGTATCAAGTTCTGTGTGTAGCAGAGCTTGGTTGAGGGATTTGTTTCCCTTGGTTGTTCAAGCGGTGTGGCAGCATGTTGTTCACAGACTGAGTCTGCAGTGATCTAGCATTGTCTAGTGGAATCCTCATTCTAGTTTGAGTGAGGGGTGGATGTAGATTGCGGACTGCAATCGAACCACCTAAAAACCGAGTGCCTCCTCTGTGGTTTGCTATTGTTATCTGTGCTCTCCATCTGCTTGTCTCTTTGCTTCCATGTGATCAGTTCTTCATTCTCATTTACTTATACTGCCTTCCTTGGTGACTGTATTTGCATTTCTCTGTGTGCCGGTTAAGGAGGGGCGTAAGCAGTAGAATTTATTTTCCGCCTAAGTTTTTACAAATTGGGAGTGATCTATTCATCCTCCCCTTCTATATCACTCTTGCTACGCTAACAATCAGATATCTAAAAATTTGAAATCAGGGCTACTTTGGTTAAGATACATAGAGTGAGTATTGTTGTTAAACATTAACTTTGAAAATTTTGACAGGAAATAAAATCAGTGAGTAATGAAATGACTTTGTTCACTGAGAAACTGGGTTTTCCATCAAAGAAATGAAGTGAACCCAAGTCATGAAGTGTCATAGTCACTTAAAATGAAAATTCATTGAGAACTTGACAGAGCAATGGCATATCTGTGTTGAGTAACTGGGGAGTCTGGCCTCTGATCAAGGTGTCTTCTCATGTAAAAAGACACTTATATTGCTAACTCTGTTCTCGAAGTTGAGAGGCAATGACAGTTATCACACTGAGTAACTGGGTCACTTCACTTGAGTCGTGTTGTGCCTCATGTAAAAAGGTGTTGATCAACCTAAATTGCTCAGGAAAAATAAAATGTGCTTCAAATGAAAATATTTTGAAAATTCTGTCAACTCATGTTCTTAGAAAAGTGTTTAACCTCAGTACTAATCTGTGTATTTTTCAAAGGAGCTATTGAGATCATGTGTGTAAGATAAAGATGATTATTTTTGAGTGTTATCGGACTATCTGGTTCACCTTTATTAAAACTTGGATTCAGATATGAGTATTGAATTTAATTTGACAAATTTGGTATACATCATAATTAAATCAGGTTGGTTAAGTTGCCACTTCATAACCCTTTATGATATAAGAGTCTATTCTTCTTAAGACTTATTGTAGTGGTGCAAGCATTAAAATCCCTCATGATCAGATTCAATCCAGACAGTCTGATCAACATAAATCTTACTATTGATTGATTCCTTGAGATGTATTATGCTTTGAATATTTCTCACCCTACCCTTGGCTACATTTACTTCCTTTACATTATCAGTTGATTGATTCCTGAGATGTACTCCTCTCCACACTGTTGGAATCTTCCATCTTGTTTTGCAACCAGTTCTAGTTCTGTGGTTTTTCCACCTGTTTCATTCTGTTCATGCATTTGTGAGGTGCCACAACCAGAGTTCATTCATGCGCTTCAGGGGGAGTTATGGGTCATCTGCATTTAAGGGGAGAGTAGTCAATCATGCATGTTGATAGGGGGAGAGCTGTTTTCTTGTCATAAGGGGGAACTTTATTTCAGTGAACTATATTTCATTCTTAGTTTTTATGTGCTAAATTTTATCTCTCAAGCCATCTCCTTTCTGCTTATGTCAAAGGGGGAGAATAGCCCTTGGCTACATTTACTTCCTTTACATTATCAGTTGATTGATTCCTGAGATGTACTCCTCTCCACACTGTTGGAATCTTCCATCATGTTTTGCAACCAGTTCTAGTTCTGTGATTTTTCCACCTGTTTCATTCTGTTCATGCATTTGTGAGGTGCCATAACCAGAGTTCATTCATGCACTTCAGGGGGAGTTATGGGTCATCTGCATTTAAGGGGAGAGTAGTCAATCATGCATGTTGATAGGGGGAGAGCTGTTTTCTTGTCATAAGGGGGAACTTTATTTTAGCGAACTATATTTCATTCTTAGTTTTTATGTGCTAAATTTTATCTCTCAAGCCATCTCCTTTTTGCTTATGTCAAAGGGGGAGAATAGTTTGACGAGTCAGTGTGACTCATTATGTTGCCATCATCAAAAAGGGGGAGATTGTTGTGCCCCTTGTGCTTTGATGATTATGTTTTGTTTTAATGATAGCAACATGAATGAGTCACCATATTGTTTTGCTAAGAACAACACATTGAGTCATCACATGAATGCATATATCTAATCTGTTCTGTGGAGAATGCATGAGTGTGCTAGGTCATGCAGTGTTCTATACTCAATGCATAAGTCTATACAATGCATGCTCGTTTATTCAAAGTCCATACATTGTCCGTGCACAAAGTCCACACATTGTAGCATGCATGCCATATAGTCTATACACTGCAATGTTTGCACATCATGCACTAGCAAGTCTGCACATTGTCACAAGTCTACACATTGCTGTCTGCTAGTGTGCATCGTCTCATGGTGCGTCTCAGCAAGTCTTTACATTCATAGAAGTCAGTACAGTCTATGCATCATGCTAAGTCTATACATTGTGCACCGTCTCACTTAGCGTCTCTTGTAAAGTCTGTACATCGTCAAAGTCTACACATTGCACTGTATATCAGACCAAGTCTGTACAGTCTCATTTAAAGTCTATACTATGCATACTACATCGTCAAAGTCTATACATTACAATGTAGCTTGCATTCACTCAAAGTCTGTACAGCCTTCCGTCTCATGAAGCGTCTCACGGTGTCTCACAAAGCGCTCAAGTCTATACATTGCATCGTCTCATGTAGCGTCTCATGCACTTAAAGTCTATACATCCGTTACAGTGCACACACCGTCTCACTTAGCGTCTCATGCTAAGTCTATACATTCGTTGTGCATAGTCCATGCATTCACTTCAAGTCTGCACATTCTTCTATTATGTCCAAAGTCTGTACATTGCCATGCTTCAAGCTGAGCAAGTCTATACACTGATGCACGAAATCAAGTCTGTACAGCCAATGCCTGCATACAATGTCTATACATTCATTTGTTGATATTCGAGCAAGTCTGTACATCGTCAGCCTGCTCATGCATCGTCTTGGTGGAAAGTCTGTACATTGGCCAAGTCTATACATCGCCACTTGTTCATGCATGTGAGCAAGTCTATACATTCTTCTGTCTCAATTAGAGTCTATACATTGTTGCATGTTCATCAAGTCTGCACATTGTTTGGCCACTGCACACGAAGTCTGTACAGCGGTTGCCTTCATGCCTAGCAAGTCTGTACAGCGGTTGCCTTCATGCCTAGAAAGTATGTACATCGTGTGTTGCTGAAAGTCTGTACAGCGTCTCACTTAGCGTCTCTGTACTTCGTCTCCCTGCACTCCAAGTCTATACTTTGCTGCATTCCAAGTATATACTTTGCTACATTCCAAGTCTATACATTGTAGCTATGTGTGTGCATCGTTTAACAAGTCTATGCATTGCACGTAGTCTGCACATTGAGTGCTGCTATGCTCATACATCATTTTAGCAAGTCTGAACATTGTTTGCACATCGCACGCAGAGTCTGCACACAATGCCTTAGCAAGTCTATACAGTGTGCATCGTTCAAAGTAGAGTCTGTACATTACTGCATTCTAGGTCTGCACATTGTTCATACATTGTACGCAGAGTCTGCACACTCATTGTCAGCAAGTCTGCACATTGATGTAGCACGCATGCAAAGTCTACACACTCATAACCTTAGCTTTGCATTCACAAAGTCTGAACATGCCATAGCCTTGCATACATGAAGTCTGTACATGCTTCAGCGTTGCTTGCATGAATTAAGTCTGTACAGGGTTTTACTGTCTTAAGCTGATACTCCTTTTGACTGACTGATAGAGCTACTACTCGAGGAGCTTAATGGTTGGGCACGTGATCCGAGGCTGGAAGGGCTGACAGGATGATGACATGTGGCCAAAACATTTGGGCGGGAACTGTGGAAGACACACGCCCAGTGCTGCTCCTGTTGGAACTGATATATAAGGAAGACTTCTCCATCTGAAGAAGACTGATCGAAGAGGTGAAGGCTCGAGAGCAGAGAAGCTTGAAGCAGCAGAGAGCCACTGAGAGCAGAGAAGAGAACCCACGATCCATGAAGAAGAAAAAGAGAGAACAGAAGAGAAAGAGGAAAAAGAGAGAGAGATCCTTTGAGAGCAGAGATCGAGAGAAGATGAGAAGTGCAGCAGAGAAGAAGAGAGATAGAGAGAGAGATAGTGAGATCAAGAGAAGAAGGGAAGCTGCTTGAAGATCTGTTCATGTTGGACCGTGGATCAAATCCAGGCCAGTCAGCTCTGTTGAGAGCCATATTATTTGTGCTTCATTTACAGCTTTCAGTCGCTGGTTGTTTCATCCTTTTTGTTTTTCTTTTGAACTTCTTATCAAGCTGTTAGTCAGCGATTTTGCAGAGGAGGATTCCTCTGGACAGCAAGCTGTGTTGCTCAGCGGGGCGAGGTGGATACCTCGAACAGCAAGCTGTGAGGCTTAGCGGGGTGAGGTGGATACCTCGGACAGTAAGCTGTGAGGCTCAGTGGTTTGTTGGCAAGCTGTGATGCCCAGCGGTTCAAGCTGTGAGTCAGCGGAATCCACACTCGGGTTTGAGTGTGGGGTGGACGTAGGTCTGGAGGACCAAACCACCTAAAAACTCTTTGTGCAGTGGTTTGATTTCTTCTATATTAGTTCGCTAGATGAATGGCTAGGAGCGCTTTAATTGTGTACTGTGTCTGAATGCTTTAAGGCACAAGCTCCTTTGATTTGATTCTGTCTGCGACTTAGAATTGCTTAGATTTTAATTCTTTTAGGCTTTAATTCCGTAGTTCTGAGAACTAGATTTTTAATTGGGCGAAATTTTTTAAGAGGAGATTCATTCACCCCCCTCTGAATCGAACGCATCGAACCCAACACTTGGTATCAGAGTAGGTCTCTAACCTAACAGATCTAACAATCTGTAGAGGATCCTGCTAGTTTTTGGTGCATTTCAGAGTGGGTTTCTTGTGTTCTGTGTTTTGTCTCACCGGTTTAGTGTCTCGATTTGCTCATCTGATTTCGGTGCATTTATCATTTCTCGATGGCTCATCCACCGATCTTCAGAGGTAATGACTTTGACATATGGCTGGAAAAGCTGCATCGGTATGTGAGGAAAATTGATCCTAATCTTTGGAAGGTGATAACTCACGGTCCTCATAAATTATCGAGGGATGTATCTAAATGGACCGATAAGGATAGATTGAAAGACTCTGTCAACTCTAGAACATTGATTTAATGAAAGCATCACTTGACAGAGCTCTAATTTCATGTGTCTCTTCTTGCAGGTCTGCTAAGGAGATTTTGGAGAAACTAAAGCTTACCAGGAATCACAACACATGTCTGATGGCTAACCGGAGAAATAATCATGAGGAAACTGCATCCAAGGTAAGCTCTGAATCCGAAGAAATCTCGATTGATGAGTTATGTGATATAAATGAGGAACTGTCTGATAGATGTGAAAAATTAAAATCTGAGAATAAATGGTTGAAAAAGAAAATTGATAAATGTGATTCTAATTCATCATGTGAAAAATGCCTGAAAATAAATGAATTATATGATAAATGTCTATTTGAGTCCCACTTGAATATGAAACAAATGTGCATATTCAAAAAGGAAAACCATGAAGGTATCAATAAAATCTCCGAATTAGAAAGTCAGCTGAAACTGAAAACTAATGAACATTTGATGAACCTGGAAGAGTTGGAAAGGATTAAGTTTGATCTGAAGAAATCGAAAGCTGAGAATGTAGAAATTCAGAGGAAGGATAAAAATCTTGAAGCTGAAATAGAGAAAGTCAACAAGGAAGGTGTGCATGTTTCCTCTCTAAAATCAAACTGCAATATGTGCTCAGCTCTAAGAGAACGCAATGAAGATCTCTATAATGAAAATGAATGGATGAAGAAACAAATTGCTGTGTTTAAAGAGTATCACAGAAATCTGCTTGCTGAGAAAATTAAAGTGGAAGAAAGGGAAGAGGAACTAATTGAAAAACTGGAGCTGATGTCTGGAAGGGAAAGATATGCTGGTAATGAAATTCAGGCTAAAAATTTTGAGGATGAAAACACTGAACTGAAAGCTGAAGTTGAAAAATTGAAGCGGTTAAACACTGGCTTGTCTGAAAGACTTCTCACCACAGAAAAAGGAAAAGATGTCTGTGATGAAGAATCAGAAAAGTTGAGCAACTTGGAACAAGAAATTGAGAAGTATAAAACTGTAAACAAAGTTCTAAGCGAATGTGTTAATTGCAGTGAACAGGAGATAGCCAGTTATGAACTTCACATTGCTAGCTTGGAAAATAAAATTCATGATCTGGAAAACTCAGCATCCAAGTTTACAAAAAATGAAAGAAAAATAAAAGCTGTTGTGAAAAGGGAGGATGATAATTCAAAAGGGGGAACAAATTGCACATCTGATGTTAAGGAAATCACTAAAAACCAGCTATACACCACTTTTGTGTAAAGCTCTGATGTAGCTGGTGCCTCAAATCAATCCCCAAAACAAAAGGAAAATCAGAAATCACCTTCAACATCTGTATTTCAGTTCAAAGCCCAGAAAAATGAAAAGCAAACAAAATTAGTTGAGAAGAATCAGAAATTGAAAAGGAAGGGTCAAACAAAGAAGGTAAAGAATACTTCTGGTTACACCCTAAGATATGACAACTCGGTTGAATTTGATGGGTCAATACACAATGCTCATGCCTCATGTACTCATTCGCATGCATCTAGTCAGTCTGTTAGTAATCATATTGCCAGGAAATCACAAGTGTCATGTCATTATTGTGGCAAGATAGGGCATATCATGGATGATTGCAGACTATTAAAAGAAGATGAGCATGCAAATAAAACACTGCATTCTAGGAATTCATCTGATAGAAACCACACCACTAAGAAATCTGATGCATCATGTTATTACTGTGGTAGGCGTGGTCATCTAATGAATGCATGTTTTACAATGAAAGAAGACAATAATGTGAATTCTAAATTTTTCACACAGGCTCATGACCCACATAGATATAGATCTACTTCAGGCCAGCATATTATTTATTTCACTTGCAACAAGCCTGGGCATGAGGCAAATGAGTGCTGGTCAGGAAATCATTGGGGAAACAATGACTCAAGAGGTAAGCACCTAAGGTGCTATGAGTGTGGGAAGTATGGCCATACAATCAAGGACTGTTGGCATGCCCAAGGAAGCCATGTGAATGACAATTTTTTTAAATTCTGTGCTAAAAGACCTTTGAATTTTTCATGTTATAACTGTGGCAAGTCAGGTCACAAGTATGCTGAATGTTGGTCATCTGGTAATAAGAAACTAAATATTCATGTAAACAACAAAACATTTAATGCTCAGTTTCATAGGTCTCATGCTGGTGTTGATATGCACCATAGGACCAGAAAATCTGCTATTTCATGTAGATATTATGGTAAATTTGGTCACTCCATGACTAATTGTCATCTGATGGACTATGATGATAATGTTGCTAAGAGACTGTTCAGAACACCTATCAGAACTAACTCGGGACCCAAGGCTGTTTGGGTCCCTGCAGGATCAAGTTGATTAACATGCTACAGGTGTGCCTTGGAATGAAAAAGAGGGGTAAATAAACCAAGGCACTCAACAGGAAGACCCCGGGGTTCTGCTGTTCAAGTTTGTTCTGAATACTCATCTTAAATTCCATCATATGAAATTGTGAACTTGAAATGATTGCATATCATGTTGATTTGTTGATGTTAAACTGAAACTTTCTGAAATGTGAATTGAACAATCATGCTTATGGTAATTCTCTTCTGTGTAATTTGCATGAATTATATCTGAATGTAAAATTTGATATCATGTGATGTGCCTTCAATACATCTCACGCATATAGTCAGGGGGAGTCCATCTATTTTTGATTAATCATATTGTTGCTTATGTTTTATCCTTCACATGATGCATCTAGACAGGGGGAGCATTTAAATTGGGGTTTAGTTTGTCACACTCTGAACACCTCTTGTCTAGAAATTGAATAACTCTCATCTGATTTTACACTCTCTCTTGATAATGGATTCTGACTTCTACTCATTATGTTGTCAAAGAAGAGCTTCTTTCAACATTCTCCATGTTACTACCTGTCAGCTGATCTGTTTGAATTCCAGACTCAGCTACTGTTTGTTGATATACACTCTTCTGATATATTCCTTCATATGTTGACTCTTACACCAGCTTACTCTCATCCTTCACATTCTTCTCAGCTGGTTTGAATGATTGTGTCTAGTGTTGATTGTTGATCAGCTGCGTCTATATTCGGTCTCAGGAACTTAAGCTGCATGTCATGCAATTCAGTCTGAGAACTTTGTAAAAATTCCTATCATATAGGTTTAAGAATTACCACTGAATCAGATTGATATAAGATTAATGTATTCTCAGATTTGTAATTAAATGAATTGAAAATATCTGAATGATAAGCTTTAATAAATTTTAACCATCTGTGTCATAAAAATCTTAGACTCACTCATCAGATATCTGAAAATTTGAAATCAGGGCTACTTTGGTTAAGATACATAGAGTGAGTATTGTTGTTAAACATTAACTTTGAAAAATTTGACAGGAAATAAAATCAGTGAGTAATGAAATAACTTTGTTCACTAAGAAACTGGGTTTTCCATCAAACAAATGGAGTGAACCCAAGTCATGAAGTGTCATAGTCACTTAAAATGAAAATTCATTGAGAACCTGACAGAGCAATGGCATATCTGTGTTGAGTAACTGGGGAGTCCGGCCTCTGATCAAGGTGTCTTCTCATGTAAAAAGACACTTATATTGCTAACTCTGTTCTCGAAGTTGAGAGGCAATAACAGTTATCACGCTGAGTAACTGGGTCACTTCACCTGAGACGTGTTGTGCCTCATGTAAAAAGGTGTTGATCAACCTAAATTGCTCAGGAAAAATAAAATGGCGCTTCAAATGAAAATATTTTGAAAATTCTGTCAACTCATGTTCTTAGAAAAGTGTTTAACCTCAGTACTAATCTGTGTATTTTTCAAAGGAGCTATTGAGATCATGGGTGTAAGATAAAGATGATTGTTTTTTAGTGTTATCTGACTATCTGGTTCACCTTTATTAAAACTTGGATTCAGATATGAGTATTGAATTTAATTTGACAAATTTGGTATACATCATAATTAAATCAGATTGGTTAAGTTGTCACTTCATAACCCTTTATGATAGAAGAGTCTTTTCTTCTTAAGACTTATTGTAGTGGTGCAAGCATTAAAATCCCTCATGATCAGATTCATTCCAGACAGTCTGATCAACATAAATCTTGCTATTGATTGATTCCTTAAGATGTATTGTGCTTTGAATATTTCTCACCCCTACCCTTGGCTACATTTACTTCCTTTACATTATCAGTTGATTGATTCCTGAGATGTACTCCTCTCCACACTGTTGGAATCTTCCATCTTGTTTTGCAACCAGTTCTGGTTCTGTGGTTTTTCCACCTGTTTCATTCTGTTCATGCATTTGCGAGGTGCCACAACCAGAGTTCATTCTTGCGCTTCAGGGGGAGTTATGGGTCATCTGCATTTAAGGGGAGAGTAGTCAATCATGCATATTGATAGGGGGAGAGCTATTTTCTTGTCATAAGGGGGAACTTTATTTCAGTGAACTATGTTTCATTCTCTATTTTTTTGTGCTGAATTTTGTATCTCAAACCATCTCTTTTTTACTTATGTCAAAGGGGGAGAATAGTTTGACGAGTCAGTGTGACGCATTATGTTGCCATCATCAAAAAGGGGGAGATTGTTGTGCCCCTGTGCTTTGATGATTATGTTTTATTTTAATGATAGCAACATGAATGAGTCACACTATTGTTTTGCTAAGAACAACACATTGAGTCATCACATGAATGCATATGTCTAATCTGTTCAGTGGAGAATGCATGAGTGTGCTAGGTCATGCAGTGTTCTATACTCAATGCATAAGTCTATACAATGCATGCTCGTTCATTCAAAGTCCATACATCGTCCGTGCACAAAGTCCATACATTGTAGCATGCACGCCATATAGTCTATACACTGCAACGTTTGCACATCATGCACTAGCAAGTCTGCACATTGTCACAAGTCTACACATTGCAGTCTGCTAGTGTGCATCGTCTCATGGTGCATCTCAGCAAGTCTTTACATTCATAGAAGTCAGTACAATCTATGCATCATGCTAAGTCTATACATTGTGCACCGTCTCACTTAGCGTCTCTTGCAAAGTCTGTACATCGTCAAAGTCTACACATTGCACTGTACATCGAACAAAGTCTGTACAGTCTCATTTAAAGTCTATACTATGCATACTACATCGTCAAAGTCTATACATTGCACTGTAGCTTGCATTCACTCAAAGTCTGTACAGCCTTTCGTCTCATGAAGCGTCTCACGGTGTGTCTCACAAAGCGCTCAAGTCTATACATTACATCATCTCATGTAGCGTCTCATGCACTTAAAGTCTATACATCCGTTACAGTGCACACACCGTCTCACTTAGCATCTCATGCTAAGTCTATACATTCGTTGTGCATTGTCCATGCATTCACTTCAAGTCTGCACATTCTTCTGTTATGTCCAAAGTCTGTACATTGTCATGCTTCAGGCTGAGCAAGTCTATACACTGATGCACGAAATCAAGTATGTACAGCCAATGCCTGCACACAATGTCTATACATTCATTTGTTGATATTCGAGCAAGTCTGTACATCGTCAGCCTGCTCATGCATCGTCTTGGTGTAAAGTCTGTACATTGGCCAAGTCTATACATCGCCACTTGTTCATGCATGTGAGCAAGTCTATACATTCTTCTGTCTCAATTAGAGTCTATACATTGTTGCATGTTCATCAAGTCTGCACATTGTTTGGCCACTGCACACGAAGTCTGTACAGCGGTTGCCTTCATGCCTAGCAAGTCTGTATAGCGGTTGCCTTCATGCCTAGCAAGTCTGTACAGTGGTTTCCTTCATGCCTAGAAAGTATGTACATCGTGTGTTGCTGAAAGTCTGTACAACGTCTCACTTACCGTCTCTGTACTTCGTCTGCCTGCACTCCAAGTCTATACTTTGCTGCATTCCAAGTCTATACATTGCTGCATTCCAAGTCTATACATTGCAGCTATGTGTGTGCATCGTTTAACAAGTCTATGCATTGCACGTAGTCTGCATATTGTGTGCTGCTATGCTCATACATCATTTTAGCTAGTCTGAACATTGTTTGCACATCGCACGCAGAGTCTGCACACAGTGCCTTAGCAAGTCTATACATTATGCATCGTTCAAAGCAGAGTCTGCACATTGCTGCATTCTAAGTTTGCACATTGTTCATACATTGTACGCAGAGTCTGCACACTCATTGTCAGCAAGTCTGCACATTGATGTGTCACGCATGCAAAGTCTATACACTCATAACCTTAGCTTTGCATTCACAAAGTCTGAATATGCCATAGCCTTGCATACATGAAGTCTATACATGCTTCAGCGTTGCTTGCATGAATTAAGTCTGTAAAGGGTTTTACTATCTTAAGCTGATACTCCTTTTGACTGACTGACAGAGCTGCTGCTCGAGGAGCTTAATGGTTGGGCACGTGATCCGAGGCTGGAAGGGCTGACAGGATGATGACACGTGGACAAAACATTTGGGCGGGAACTATGGAAGACACACGCCCAGTGCTGCTCCTGTTGGAACTGATATATAAGGAAGACTTCTCCATCTGAAGAAGACTGATCGAAGAGGTGAAGGCTCGAGAGCAGAGAAGCTCGAAGCAGCAGAGAGCCACTGAGAGCAGAGAAGAAAACCCACGATCCATAAAGAAGAAAAAGAGAGAACAGAAGAGAAAGAGGAAAAAGAGAGAGAGATCCTTTGAGAGCAGAGATCGAGAGAAGATGAGAAGTGCAGCAGAGAAGAAGAGAGATAGAGAGAGAGATAGTGAGATCGAGTGAAGAAGGGAAGTGGCTTGAAGATATGTTCATGCTGGACCGTGGATCAAATCCAGGCCAGTCAACTCTGTTGAGAGCCATGTTGTTTGTGCTTCATTTACAGCTTTCAGTCGCTGGTTGTTTCATCCTTTTTATTTTTCTTTTGAACTTTTTATCAAGCTGTTAGTCAGCAATTTTGCAGAGGAGGATTCCTCTGGACAGCAAGCTGTGTTGCTCAGCGGGGCGAGGTGGATACCTCGGACAGGAAGCTGTGAGGCTCAGCGGGGCGAGGTGGATACCTCGGACAGTAAGCTGTGAGGCTCAGCAGTTTGTAGGCAAGTTGTGATGCCCAGCGGTTCAAGCTGTGAGTCAGCGGAATCCACACTCGGGTTTGAGTGTGGGGTGGACGTAGGTCTGGAGGACCGAACCACCTAAAAACTCTTTGTGCAGTGGTTTGATTTCTTCTATCTGAGTTCGCTAGATGAATGGCTAGGAGCGCTTTAATTGTGTACTATGTCTGAATGCTTTAAGGCACAAGCTCCTTTGATTTGATTCTGTCTGCGACTTAGAATTGCTTAGGTTTTAATTCCTTTAGGCTTTAATTCCGCAGTTCTGAGAACTAGATTTTTAATTGGGCGAAATTTTTTAAGGGGAGATTCATTCACCCCCCTCTGAATCGAACGCACCGAACCCAACACCGGGTCGATTGACTGTCCCCGATTTCTTCTTTCATCATTTGCTACTTCAAGGAGACGTTGCATCCCCAGTAGAGTGTTTCCAAGGCCATGGAGATATCCTCGCATGGACTGAGTAATATCATCTCGTCCATTGGCAGGGCCGATCTCCGGAGATGGCTCCCTAGTCGGTGCCAGTGGTTTGTAGGCGAGGTGTCGCTGCTCGGACCTCCCGCCTTTTCTTCTATCATTCAAGTAGATATTGGCCTGCCAGCCATAAGCCTAATACGTCTACCTAAAATAGGTAAATTATCCTCTATTTAACTACTTAAAATAGGAAAATTACCCTAATACGTCTCTAGGGCTGGGCTTCGGCCTTGAAGCTCAAGTTTTTGGTATTTAGGTCCATTTTAAATGGGCTTAACCCTTTAGTTACTAATTTGGCTTTTAAATTAAAGGCCTTAACCACTAAATCAATTAATTAACCCATTAAGCCTTTAAGCCTATTAAGTGCTTATTAAATATTTAATTATTCAATTTAATTTCTAAAAAATCCCAAAAAAATACTAGATAAAATCCAGGGTTGCTACAATGGTCCATCAAGCCACCGAAGATACAATGGCAGCTAAGCCAAACGTCGTAAGGATCACTCAAGCTAAAGCACGATCCCCGAAGTAATCATTAAAGGGTCCAGCTTCATCAGTCAGTGAAAGGAGCCCACTACAATTTAAGAACCATCCGGCCACGCCTTTACGGTAAAGTCGCTACCCGGTAAAATCATTGTCCGACACAGAAGCGATCAAGCCGAATAAACCCAAAAGGGAATAGTCCTTGACAAAACGAAGAAAATTTTAGGCAATCATTGGCCCGATTAAAGTCTTGCAGCAAGCTTCCGATCGTGGGAGGAGGCTGCACTAAAACACGAGACGAGCTCGGAATCGACCTCGGCAACTTATAAAACCGTTATGGAACATGCTGGTCTCTGAGGCCACAACAGCATCAGGCTTCACCAGTTCAATCTAAAAAATGAACAAAATATTTCGGGACAGTGAAGGCGGCCATTCAAAAGGTCGATGGATGAATAGTTGGCTGACTAGGCTGAATTAGCATGAAAAAGGGTTAAACGGGCTAAATGGGCCAAAGAGGATATGTGATCCGGTGGCCAATAGTGATCTGGTGGCCAGGGCCAAACCGCCTGGCACCTGGCGTCGGCGGATCATCTCCTTCACCTCTAGTCGTCGTCTAAAGCCCTGGTAACCCCTTTAAATACTGAGGGCGTTCGAGGAACAAGTGATACAAGAGAGACATAACGGAGAGATAAAAAAAGGATATATAGAGATAGAGGGGGACAGAGAACAGAGGAGAGAAAAAAGGGAGAGAAGACGATCGAAGAGAGCCAGAGCCTTCCACACACTCAGTCCACCAACATCAGAGAGTGGGCTGGGTCTCTGCCGGATAGCGCTTACGTTGGGCTATAGTTCCCCTTTCCCCATGTTTTCCTTTGCTCTTTCTTTGCAATATATGTAGCTTTCTCTTTCAATTCCGATGTGGTGTGTTGTTTCCCCCAGAGGATAATGAATAAATTGGGGCTCGATTGAGTAATTATTGCCTTGTATAGTCCCTTCTCCCACCCATTTCTTTCCTATTCATGACTGATGATTTACCTCTATGTGTCTAATTCGTGTGTTGATTGCTCACTGTGCTGACTCCTAACACCCTAATTCAAACGATTTCTCTGTTGCTCCGAAGGGTCGGTGAATATCTGCTTCATTTGAGTTGCTGTCTAATAACCACTAACCCTCCCCAATGGACGTCAGAGGTTTATCCTCCATGATATGATCTCTGCTCATTCCATCTCCAGTGAACACTTGTTTGATCGTCATCATTTAATGCAACTCTATGCTGGTTAAATATCTACAATGGTGGTATATAGTCGTCAAAGGCTCTGGTCCTCCGTAGAGCATTTCAAACGGCCATGAATGACCGTGTTTTCATGTCATTTCTCCTTCTCTGCAATGAATCACCCCAGATACATGCCTTAATCCCACAGCTCAGTGCCTTGTGTGATGCTAGAGGTTCATTGATGTTCCTCAGATGTGACCTCTGAGTATCCTAAACAAAGGGGTAAATAAGTCTTGCATTGATTTTGTTTTTTCATCCCATTTTTCTCTATCTCTGCATCGCAGTGGTTCAAACGGGTTTAAGGACATGATCCGGCAGCCATGGAGCTGATCCATCGCGTCTTTTGCCCGTCGGATCATCAGTTTCTCTGGCCTGGCCGCCGGTTCACCTTTACCAGCCATCGTATCAAGGGTAGACCCCACCCTTATGGCCGCCGGATTGACTACCGCCGCTAGCCGCCAGATCATGGGCGCCTCTCCATTTGCTGGATGTCGGTTCAAGGCATACCTCTGTTGGAATAACGATGGTGCTAGACAGAGATTCAGAGGGGGGGTGAATGAATCTCCCCTCAAAAAAATTGCCCAATTAAAACATTACTTATAAAACTTGTGGAATTAAACTCTCATATGGCTCAATTTAAACTGATATTCTATTAAGACTCACACTCTAACACTTGTTTAGATGTTCTAATGTGATTCTCACTAGAATACTTAGTTATCAGTGAGGATTGTTCCTCAGTCAGCAATCTTGCTGAAACACTTAGCAGCGGATAGAATTCAGACAACTAGTAAATGCAATTATGAACTCAGAATTACTTAGTTTAGATCTATGCAACAGAAACTGTCCTAAGCATACATCTATCGAAAGTCAGAAAAACGTTCAAACCACAAATACAACAAGTTTTTAGATGGTTCGGTCTGCTACCACAGACCTACGTCCATCGCCCACTCAAACCAGAGTGAGGCTTCATGCTGCCTAACAGCTTAAACCGCTGAGCATCACAGCTTGCTTACATCCGCTGAGCATCACAGCTTGCAGCCACTGCGCACCACAGCTTGCGTCCGCTGAGCATCACAGCTTACTGTCCGAGGAACATTTCCCCGCCGCTGTGCATCACAGCTTACACTACTGGCTAACTGCTAGAAAGAGATTTAAAGAAAAACAAGAACAATCATAGCACCAGAAAGCTAGAAAAGAAAAACTAAAAAATATAGCTCACACAGGAGTAGAATCAATTCTGGATCTGATCCAAGAACTGATAGGAATACATATCTTCAAGCGTAATCTCTCTCTCTATTCTTTCTCTGCACACTCTTTCTTTCTTTTCAGACTTTTTCTACTCTCATGATACTATATTTTTCTCTTCTCTGGAGTTCTCTCTACAACTCTCTCTTCTTCTTCTCTTTTCACAGTGGCTCTCTTTCTAAACTCTTTTTGGATCACTTCACATGCTCTAGCTTAACCTTGCTCAAAAACATCATGATCATCTCTCTCAAACGATGGAGGTCTTCTATTTATAGTTCTTCTAAAAATCTATGGTCCCCATAGAGTTGTCAGTTTGGCGTGCGAAGAGAACACTCCCGCCCAAACATACAATCCATAAAGTGCTTCGAGAGGCCACGTGTCAGATGCAGATGGATGATGATCCACATGGCAGAATATCAGAATGATATCTACCATGGATCACATGCCAGTCATTAGATTCTTGGGTCACATGCTCCACTTAAGTTTCTGTTGCATTCAGAGACGTAGTGATTAACCCTGCAATTCAGACGAAAAACATTTAGTCAAACACTTAGAGTGCATACTTAATGCTCAGACCAATGATATAAATCTATATGCAAATGCCTCAGAGCATGGTCATGATGTACAGACATATAGATGTTGATGCTCAGACCCTGAACATGCTCAGACTTATATGTGTACAGACTTTACCATGTGCACAGACCTTTATTATGCATGTGCTTAGACCTCAAAGTATGCATATGTACGGACCTTGTAGCATCATATGAAAATGTGCACAGATTTATCCTTGCCAATGTGCACGGACCTTGAGTTTGAACGTGCACAGACCTTAGTTATGTAGGATACCAATGTGCACCGACTTCAGTCATGCACAATGCAAACGTGCACCGACCTCAGTCATGCAGGATGCCAATGTGCACCGACCTTAGTCATGCATACTGCAAACGTGCACCGACCTCAGTCATACAGGATGCCAATGTGCACCGACCTTAGTCATGCATACTACAAACGTGCACCGACCTCAGTCATGCAGGATGCAGAAAGTGCTCTGACCTTATGATGGCTAAGGCAGGATGTGCATTGACCTTAGTATAACTAAGGTGAAAGTGCACCGACCTATGTGCTGTCTGACAAAATGTGCACCGACCTACATATGAAAACAAGAAAAATGTGCACCGACTTGTGTGAAGGTGTGAACATGATATACATCGACCTTCATTTGCTATGAACAATGATGTGCATCGACCTTCATGCAATGAATAGTGATGTGCATCGACCTTCATGCAATGATTAGTGATGTGCATCGACCTTAGATAATGAAGGACATGAATATGCATCAACCTTTCAGACTTAGTGAAATAGTGCATTGACCTCTGACACTTCAACCTAAAACTTGCACTGACTTAATGAGAAAATAGAGTGAATGTGCATCGACCTTTGGTTTGACACTAAGATAGAAAACATGTTTATTGAGTATGAAGGTGTCACGCCCCGAGCGCGGAAGGAACCCGGAGATGTGTGACAAGTTATATCATTCATGTCAATTTGAGCGTAAGTGTATTTGACACTCATAGATAGAGCACGCACAAGTAATGATAACCAAGTCCTTTACTAATCATAAACCTTCAGGTTCTTCTATTACAACTCATGATAAAAGAACTAAGAACTCAATAAAATAAAAGTACAATGGATGACTCAAGAGAATAGAAAAGATTGGACTAGATAACGCTTGACAGTCGGAAAGGCTCTAAACTCTTCACTCTTGTAGCAATTATATGTCAAGTGCTAGCTTGCTTTAAGTAAATTACATGTTGCAAGGATGCAAGTAAAGCTATGCATGTTCCCATGAAACGACAATAGAGAGAACGTATAGCAAGAGATAACTTAGAATGAACTTCCAAGATATTGAAGATTTCATGTAATTATATCAAGATAGGCGAGCATGTACGCTTAGCAAGTCATGTCAAGAATTGGCTATCATGTTATCAAGCAAGCAAGTAAATACCCTTCCGGGCCACGCATGTCAAGTCACGTCAAGTCAAGTATAAGTACAAGAGTTTTATGGAATGCCATTTATCTAGAACGATGAGTACTTCAGTGCAATGCCACACCGTGATCAATATTAGCTCCCATGGGCACAAGTACTTTCGGATGCTCCTCCTAAGACCAGATCATGCCCTTATATGCGCAAGCATTGAATCATGTATTTTGACATCCACTTTAGTTATAACCAATATAGAATTTTAACGGAATGATCCTTTGTAGGAATATAAGGTAGATCTTGTGGAATAGAATCACAAGGATAGAATTTTCATGTAAGGATATACTAGGGTCAAGTCGGTACAATCACGATACTCATAGAAACTGGGTGGATTTGACTCCCTAGTGGGTGTCAAGTGAACAAGAATAAGCATTCATATTCACATGATTGCTTGTCCTTTGTACATGATTTGGTGGAAAGAATTTCCCTCTTCGTAGAGGCACACAACCCAAGACGGATAGCAATGGTATGGTTTCCCATTCCATTAGCTCAAGAATTATTCCCACGGTGGCTAACTAGCATACCATGAGGGCCGGTATACCATGTTTCTTCTAGAGTGACATGGCAATCAAAAGTGTCATGGGATTTAGTGGTACTACCTGCTCAATCGGCCTTGAGAGAATCCAAGGCTACGAGGAGTTTTACGGAGGTCCCAATGACTAACTTACCAGTCCGAAGGAACGGAATGTCCAACGGAGGGCTCGTATGTCACAAAGAGTTGAGGGATAATCGATAAAACATCGTGAAACGTGGGACTATACTCACGGAATGGAATATAGTTCATATATACATAACCCACTGTAAAGGGTTACAGAACACCACGAAAATCAGAAATCAGGTAATTAGCGCCTGGGGTCAAGTCTTCATTTCATGAAATAGCGCCCTCGGAAGGGTCGCTAGTTCATGATATAACGACTGTTCGTTCAGTCGTTGTATCAAGATTCTAAATATATTAAGATATGTATATGTATCAAATTTCCAGAAATTATGTGAATGGCACCTTTGCTTAAGACTTCAATTCAGTAAGTAGCGCCCTAGTCAGGGGTGCCATATTTCAAAATAATGGCAGGGTGCATGTCGTGATTTCAATTATCAGTGTAATTTGGTCATGAACAGTAGCACTTTTCCAATAAAAATAATTTTGCAAGAACAAATACATGGACATGTAGAGAAAAATAGCAGGAATCTAGCAGTATACTCATGCATTAAATTAGATATCATGGCTCTTAGTTATTACATTTTTGAACATGTGTGTTTATTAAATTACTGAAGGAATAACGACTGTTTACACAGTCGTTAATCAAAATAGCGCCCTATAGGGAGGCGCCTTCTACTGAAACTCTCAGAAACATATCAAAACCTATTGGAAAACAATCTAACAGACCTATATGCATGATCATGATCTGATGTTTATTAGATTGGGCTTGTACTTGAGAACACCTACCTTGTGGTTGATTTGGATGATGGAAACATGAAGAGATTGAAGAATCAACCACAAGAATAACCACAAAATGATACTCTGTTTGCAACAGAGAAACAAGACAACGACAATAGGAAGAAGAAGATGATCTGAGCACTGCAGCTTCAGAGGAAGAACATTGTAGCAGTAGCAGAACTGCAACCGTAGGTAAACGATCCCTTGACAACACCAACGAAAGAAGCAGCAGGCTTCTTCTACGGCAACCACCACGGAAGAAGAAGAGTAGCAGCCATAAGCCTCCTCTTGGAAGATGCAGAGAAGAAAGTAGAGCCTCCTCTCTACGTACAGCCGAAGAGAAAGGAACAGTAAATGTGGGGAAGAGCAGTAGGACGTCTTTGAAATATAGAGTCAACAAAGGGTTCGATGGAGGGGGTTTGGTATTTATAGAGAAGGGATTCGATCATGGATTAGAATTTGATTGGAATCAAAGTTTCCATGGAAGGAATCCTACTAGTATCCAAACTTCCCTACGTGTTAATCCTTCCAGATGTTATCCTTCCTGAACGGCCAATGCTTCCTAGTTCGAATAAAACACTGCAGTCGACTTACCAATTTTCCTACTGCAAGGAAATAGCGCCCAGAGGAGGGGTGCCCTTCATGTAATTAGCGCCCAAGATAGGGGTGCCCTTCAGGTAATTGGTGCCCCCATGAGGGGTCTTCAATTCATCAATTGGCGCCCTAAGAGGAGGCGCCCTTCATCTTTGGCCCATTTGTTATATGGTTTAAGTGTGAGGCCCATCTTGTATATACATATATATGTTTTAAATATATATATGGGTTGGCCTTGTACATTGGTTTAGTTTTTAATCCATTTAGGATTTTATTCCTTCAATTCACCAGGGTTGCTACACCCTCTCCCACTTAAAAGAATTTGGTCCCCAAATTCAATTGTATATAGACGTGGAGGGTGCAGAACACATACCGCTCATAAATAAGTCAGGAAATCTCTTCTTCACGGACTCCTCGGTCTCCCACGTGGCTTCTTGTTCTGAGTATTTGTTCCATTGAACCTTGACCATGGGAATTGTCTTGTTTCTTAATGCACGTACCTCGCAATCAAGGATCTTCATGGGTTTTTGTTCATAGGTGAGATCCTTTTGTATCACCAGGTTTCCATGATCTATGACATGTGATGGATCATGAACATACTTCTTTAGCATGGATATGTGAAACACATTATGGACGTCGGTCAATTGAGGAGGTAAGGCAATACAGTAGGCAACCTCACCAACTCTTTCTAATACCTCAAAAGGTCCTATGTACCTTGGTGTAAGCATGCCCTTAACACCAAATCTCCTGATTCCTCAGCCTGGAGAAATTTATAATAATACATGATCTCCAACTTGGAATTCGAGATCTCTCCTTCGGGTATCGACATAAGCCTTTTGTCTAGATTGAGCTACTTGAAGTTTTTCTCTAATCAGTTGGATCTTCTCGGAAGTATCTCTAACCATGTCCGGGCCTCGTAGTTATTTTTCGCCAACTTCATCCCAGCACAAAGGTGATCAGCAACTCCTTCCGTATAAGGCTTCGAAAGGTGCCATCTGTATACTTGCCTGGTAGCTGTTGTTGTATGCAAACTCGACCAAAGGCAAGTGATCATGCCAGCTTCCACCAAAATCAATGACGCAAGCTCTGAGCATATCTTCTACTACCTGATTTGTTCTCTCGGTCTGACCATCCGTTTGAGGGTGAAAGGCTGTACTAAAGTTGAATCTTGTCCCCAACAAATGTTGTAGACCCTTCCAAAAATGAGAAGTAAAACGAGGGTCTCGTTCAGACATGATTGAAACAGGAACTCCATGTAGTCTGACTATCTCCTTGATGTACAGTTCAGCAAGAACGTCAATTGACCATCGGCTCTTGATTGGCAAGAAATGTGCCGACTTGGTCAATCGGTCTATGATGACCCAAATTCTATCATGTCCTCCTTTAGATTTAGACAATCCCATTATAAAGTCCATACTGATATCCTCCCACTTCCACTTGGGAATATCAAGAGGATGAAGCTTACCGACAGGTTTTTGGTGTTCCGCCTTAACTTGCTGACAAGTGAGACAACGAGACACGAAGTCTGCTACCTCTCTTTTCATGTTGGGCTACCAAAATGTTCGCTTCAAGTCTTGGTACATCTTGGTAAATCCAGGATGAATCGTGTACCTTTATCTGTGGGCTTCTTCTAATATCTTCTTTTTTAGTTTTGCACAATCTGGTACACAAGTTCTTTCTCTGATTAAAAGTCTTCCATCTGCTGTTAGTTTGAAATCAGATCGCTCTTCTATCTTGCCCTTGATTTCCAGTAATATTGGGTCGTTGTCTTGAAGTCCTTGTATTTTAGAGAGTAAATCAGGTCGTATCATCATATGTGATAGAGTAATACACCGGTTCTCCTTGTCTATACTTATGCTAAGTCTAGAAAATTATTCTAGCAATTTCCACTCCTGAATCATACAATTGGCTAATAACGCTCTTGGCTTTCGACTGAGGGCATCGGCTATAGGATTACCCTTTCCAGAATTATATTGAATGGTGAAGTCGAAGTCCTTAAGATATTCCAGCCAACGTCTCTGTCTCATATTCAATTCCTTTTGAGAGAAGAGATACTTGAGACTCTTATGATCAGAGTATACAATGAATTACACTCCGTACAGGTAATGTCTCCAGATCTTTAATGCAAACACTACTGCAGCCAATTCTAGGTCATAGACTGGGTAGTTCTTTTCATGCTTCTTCAGTTGTCGAGAAGAGTAACCTATGACTCTTCGTTGTTGCATCAATACACATCCGAGGCCAATGCCAGATGCATCGGTATGTACCTCGAATTATTCTCCTTCAATTGGCAAGGCCAAGATCGAGGCAGTAGTCAAGTGATCCTTTAGAGCTTGGAAGCTTCTTTCATAATCTTCACTCTAATCATAAGAGATCACTTTGCGGGTTAGCCTAGTAAGCAGCACGGTGATCTTGGAGAAATCCTTAATGAATGGCCTGTAATAGCCGGCAAGACCGAAGAAACTTCGGATCTCACTAGCGTTGGTTGGTCTCTCCCAATTCTTCATAGCTTCAACCTTGGATGGGTCTACTGATAACCCATCCTTGGAGATTACATGTCCTAGGAAGGATACTTCTTCTAGCCAGAATTCACATTTGCTAAGCTTTGCATATAACTGATTTATCCTCAATATCTGTAATGCCATCCTCAAATGCTCTTCATGCTCTTCCTTGGTCTTTGAATAGATTAATATGTCATCAATAAAGACCACCACGAACTGATCTAGATGAGGCCTGAATATGTTATTCATCAACTGCATAAAAGCGGCCGGGGCATTTGTTAGTCCGAAAGGCATAACAACAAATTCATAGTGCCCATACCTGCTCCTGAATGCGGTTTTATGAATGTCCTCATCTTTGATTCTGAGTTGGTGATATCCTGACCTGAGATCAATCTTCGAGAAATACTTAGATCTAGATATCTGATCAAACAATTCATCGATTCTCGGCAGTGGATACTTATTTTTGATAGTGAGATGATTCAACTGTTGATAGTCGATGCATAGCCTCATGGATCCATCCTTCTTCTTTACAAATAATACAGGCGCTCCCCACGGGGAAGTGCTTGGTCTGATAAATCCCTTCTTTAGAAGCTCCATCAATTGTTCCATTAACTCCTTGAGCTCGGCAGGGGACATCCTATAGGGTGCCTTGGAAACTGGACCAGCACTAGGGACCAGGTCGATGGTGAAGGCCACTTTTCTTTGTGGGGGTAATCCAAGCAAATCATCTTGAAATACATCTGGAAACTCCCGAACTACCGGGATGTCTTCCATCTTGGTCTCCTTAGTCTCTTTTATGGTGACAAAAGTAAGGAAGGAAACGCATCCTTTCTTTATAAGCTTGATAGCTTGGAGAGCCGAAATAAGAGGTGACTTGTTCCGACTCGTTGGGCTAGTGTAGACAAGTTCCGGAAACTCCTTAAAAGTTACCTTTCCTTCACGGCAATCGACAACAGCCTTATGTGTAGATAGCCAATCGGCTCCTAAGATAACATCGTATCCTTTTAAGTCTAGACATATTAAGTCTGCTGGCAGATTTTTCCTTTTTATCATAACTATACAGTTGGAATAGCGGTGTGAGATCTCAGATTCATTTTTGAGTGGGGTTGCAATTATTAGATATATCCACTCCGGTTCTATAGGTAACGGATCAGCGAACTTCTTTGAAACAAAAGAGTGCGATGCACCGGTATCAAACAAGACATGAGCATACTTGGAACAAATCTTGAGTGTACCTTCCATGAGTCCGCCTTCCTTTTGTTCTACCTCCTGAAGAGCTTGCAGACGTGCATTCTTCTTCACCGGGCGCTTTTCATCTCCAACTTGATCATTGAGTAACGGAAAATCGGGAATCCGATGTTCACGGCTCCCACAATAGAGGCAAGCTCCGAGTCATCTCCAGCATTCCTCGGCCCTATGGCTGGTCTTGTCACAATGTTTACACACCTCTTTAGAAGGTGTGGTAGTAATGGAGAAAGGTTTAGTCTTCTTGATCTTTTTCTCTTGGGAGGGAGTACCTCCATCATTGGCTCTCTTCTTATTGAAGGAGGGCTTGAAATTTACAGGGCTTATAATAGGCTCTTTCTTGTTCTTCCCACGGATCTTTTCGGATAGCTCCGTGGCATCTTCTAATAGTTGGGCTCTTCAAACCATATCCGAATAGACTTGAATGTCCATCGGTACCAATTGTGTGATATATTGGGGTCGAAGCCCATTGAGAAACCTTCTTACTTTCATCTTCTCGATACCTACTAAATGTTTCACGTACCTTGACAGCCTAGAGAATTGGGCCTCATATTCGGCCACTGACAGAGTTCTCTGTTTGAGTGAGGTGAATTCTATGGCTTTCTTCTCTTGCACTCGGTCGGAAAAGTATTTGGTATTGAAGTGCTCGGTGAACTCCGCCCATGTAATGGGTTCTTCACCTAGGGTGGCTCCTACGGACTCCCACCAGGAACGGGCGTCTCTTTCTAATTGGAAAGTAGCTAGTAATACCCTCTCTTCATCCGTGCATTGCATAACACATAATATCCTTTCCACTTCTCGGAGCCAATGCTCGGCATCATCGGGATATGATGAGCCAATGAACTTAGGTGGGTTCATATTTTTGAAACTCCGGTGGAGGTCACCAGCTTCATGGTTTACCGTTCCTTACGCCACTTGCTGTAGCGCCTGTGTCATGCCTTGAATAGTGCATTGCATGTTACGCCACTGAACACGTTCGATAGCCATCTTCCTACAAGAATTTTTAATAACTAATCAATACGTGATTGACCAAGAGCTTACGTACCTGAGTTACCTTAACCCATGGTTCTACCCAAATATCACTGGTTACTGGTTTAAGTCTATCATTGGTCTTGGGTTTCCTAAGAATTGAATATCCTAGTCTCTGATACCACAAAAATTGTCATGTCCCAAGCGCGGAAGGAACCTGAAGATGCGTGACGAGTTATATCATTCATGTCAATCAGAGCGTAAGTGTATTCGACACTCATAGACAGAGCGTGCACAAGTAATGATAACCAAGTCCTTTATTAATCATAAACCTTCAGGTTCTTCTATTACAACTCATGATAAAACAACTAAGAGCTCAAAAAAATAAAAGTACAATGGATGACTCATGAAAATAGAAAATATAGGACTAGATAACGCTTGATGGTCAGAAAGGCTCTAAACTCTTCACTCTTGTCCATCCCCATCCGAATGAGTCCTGTCATCGGAATTACCTGAAAAATAGGAGAAAACACTAGGTGAGCGAACGCTCGGTAGGAATTATATCTCAAGTGCTAGCTTGCTTTAAGTAAATTACATGTTGCATGGATGCAAGTAAAGCTATGCATGTTCGCATGAAACGACAATAGAGAGAATGTATAGCAAGAGATAACTTAGAATGAACTAGCAAGATATCAAAGATTTCATGTAATTATATCAAGATAGGCGAGCAGGTACGCTTAGCAAGTCATGTCAAGAATTGGCTATCATGTTATCAAGCAAGCAAGTAAATACCCTTCCGAGCCACGCATGTCAAGTCACGTCAAGTCAAGTACAAGTACAAGAGTTTTATGGAATGTCGTTTATCTAGAACGACGAGTACTTCGGTGCAATGCCACACCGTGATCAATATTAGCTCCCATGGGCACAAGTACTTTCGGGTGCTCCTCCGAGGATCAAATCGGGCCCTTATATGCACAAGCATTGAATCATGTATTTTGACATCCACTTTAGTTATAGCCAATATAGAATTTCAATGGAATGATCCTTTGTAGGAATATAAGGTAGATCTTGTGGAACAGAATCACAAGGATAGAATTTTCATGTAAGGATATACTACGGTCAAGTCGATACAATCACGATACTCATAGAAACTGGGTGGATTTGACTCCCTAGTGGGTGTCAAGCGAACAAGAATAAGCATTCATATTCACATGATTGCTCGTCCTTTGTACATGATAAGATGGAAAGAATTGGTGCCTTCGTAGAGGCACACAATCCAAGACGGATAGCAATGGTATGGTTTCCCATTCCATTAGCTCAAGAATTATTCCCACGGCGGCTAACTAGCATACCATGAGGGCCGGTATACCATGTTTCTCTTAGAGTCACATGGCAATCAAAAGTGTCATGGGTTTTAGTGGTACAACTTGCTCAATTGGCCTTGAGGGAATCCAAGACTACGAAGAGTCTTATGGAGGTCCCAATGACTAACTTACCAGTCCGAAGGAATGGAATGTCCAACAGAGAGCTCGTATGTCACCAAGAGTTGAGGGGTAATCGATAAAACATCATGAAACGTGGGACTATACTCACGGAATGGCATATAGTGCCTATATACATAACCCACTGTAAAAGGTTACAGAACACCATGAAAATCAGAAATCAGGTAATTAGCGCCTGGGGTCAAGTCTTCATTTCATGAAATAGCGCCCTGGGAAGGGTCGCTAGTTCATGATATAACGGTTGTTCATTCAGTCGTTGTATCCAGATTCTAAATATATTAAGATATGTATATGTATCAAATTTCCAGAAATTATGTGAATGGCACCTTGGCTTAAGACTTCAATTCAGTAAGTCGCGCCCTAGTCAGGGGCACCATATTTCAAAATAATGGCAGGGTGCATGTCGTGATTTCAATTATCAGTGTAATTTGATCATGAACAGTAGCACTTTTCCAATAAAAATAATTTTGCAAGAACAAATACATGGACATGTAGAGAAAAATAGCAGAAATCTAGCAGTATACTCATGCATTAGATTAGATATCATGGCTCTTAGTTATTACATTTTAAACATGTGTGTTTATTAAATTACTGAAGGAATAACGATTGTTTACACAGTCGTTAATCAAAATAGCGCCCTATAGGGAGGCGCCTTCTACTGAAACTCTCAGAAACATATCAAAACCTACTGGAAAATAATCTAACAGACCTATATGCATGATCATGATCTAATGTCTATTAGACTGGGCTTGTACTTGATAACACCTACCTTGTGGTTGATTTGGATGATGTAAACGTGAAGAGATTGAAGAATCAACCACAAGAATAACCACAAAACGATACTCTGTTTGCAACTGAGAAACTAGACAACGGCAGCAGGAAGAAGAAGATGATCTGAGCACTGCAGCTTCAGAGGAAGAAGAACACGGTAGCAGTAGTAGAACTGCAACCGTAGGTAAACGATCCCTTGACAGCACCAACGAAAGAAGCAGCATGCTTCTTCTACGGCAACCACCACGGAAGAAGAAGAGTAGCTATCACGCCCCGACGCGGAATATCAGGTCGTACAGTTAGAAACTAGCTAGAAATAATATTAACAAGCTAAACTAACCAATTACACAGGTGCTATGGAAAGAAATAACTCTATTGATCAAGGATAAAACCAAATTTTATTACAATAACCACCACTGCTAACACACGATCAAACATAACTTCCAACTGATTCTAATACAATAACTGACTCCAAAAGCAGTAAAGTACTAACACAACTCTAAGGAATAACTAGAGGTAAACATCTATGCCAACTCGGCATCTACTAATAGGTACACTCTAAGTATCACTCCTGTCCCTCCCCATCGGTATGCGCGTCATCACCTGAACAGCCTGGAAAGGGGGGAAACAACAACTATGAGCTGATGCTCAGTAGGAAATAACATGCAAGTTTACATGATTAACAATTTAATAACATTTTCATATACTATGCTAACAAAAGAAATGAATGACGATATAATGAAACAACATAACGAAAACATCCTGCAAGGTCAAGAGATATAAGATAACTAGAATTTAACAAGAATAACATGTACAAGTGTAACAAGAACTGTAACGAGGAATGGCCACTAGCAAGTAACAAGAGATAACAAGTCAATCACGATCATGTAACAAGAGTAACAAGAGTTTTTCTGTCGTAGACAACAAGCTAGTCATGCACTCGGTGCAATGCCTCACCATGTCATTATAACATCCCATGGGCTCACTAATTTTTTCGGGCGCTCTCCCCAGGACTAGACCGGGCCCTTATGATGCGTTGGCATTGATTTATTGGATACAAGATCTCAAGATCCGTCTAGACATTTAGTCAAATTTGTGGCCAATTAATCAAAGGAATTACTGTCCATAAGTTTAGATTTAAAGGACTAACGTGTCCTTGGATTCAAGAGTACAAAACACAATAAAACTCATCTCCGAGAGATGTGCGGTCATACAAAGGCCGCTCAAGGGTATATGCGGCTAATACAGGGCCGCGCATACGGGAACTGGACTGAAACACAGCCTACGAGGTCAAAAATGAACGGCTGATAGTGGGCCGCTCGAAAGTATGAACGGTGTGTTCTGGGCCGCTCATGTCCAGAAGACATTAAGACCCATGAACAAGATATACGGTCCATACTGGCTGTATCACGGATATACGGTCATAAGTTGGCCACTGTTCTACAGGAGTAAAGTGGCTGTCCAGCAACCTAATAATCATATAAAATCCTAATTTCATGTCAATTTACCAAGGATTAAGTTTTACGTTAACTCAAATTGCCAAAAAGATGATTCAAGATGATAAAGAGAATGAACAAGATTGCGTAGGAATGAACAACATGCAATTAACAGAAATTTAGTTACATATTTAACCACTAATCATGTGGGTTTCTAATTAACCATTGAGTGCGTTGAAGTGGAGATAGTAAACGGAATGGTTTTTTTTTTACTCTTGGAATGAGTGCATGGACCATTGTAAATTGAGATCATAGGGTTGCATGTATGGGTCACTGGTTCCTCAAAATATGGTTTTCAATTGGACTAGGTTGAACGGGTCAATCCCCTCACGGTCTGGATTGATCCTCGGGTCGAAAACCAATCTACCGGGTCTACCAGCACATGGGTCGACCCATTGGGTCGACCCTTAGGGTCTGTCAGTGTGTGGGTCGACCCCTGGGGTCGACCCCTGCACAAACAGACTTCTGTCTGTTGAATGGGTCGACCCCATTGGTCGACCCCCACAAATTTGGTCGTTTGGGTCGACCCCATGGGTCGACCCCTACACACCTGCTGTATGGGTCGACCCCATGGGTCGACCCCCACACGCTGCAGGATGGGTCGACCCTCGGGCAGGTAGGATCATGCTTGAGCATGGGTCGACCCCCACACGCTGCAGGATGGGTCGACCCTCGGGCAGGTAGGATCATGCTTGAGCATGGGTCGACCCCATGGGTCGACCCCTGCATCCACAGATCCGAACGTGACTTCGAAAATCCACAAAATCTCACCCAATTGGGGTCTAATTGGGCTGGGATCTTAACCCCATGCTCCTGGGTTCTTGATAGATATACTAGGGTCAAATTACAAGAGTTTGGAACACGAAATTCACCAAAAAATCAATCGAAATTACAACCTATCTAGGAAGAAAACTTGAAAACCTAGTTTTTGCATGCTTCTTATCAAACACGAAATACTCTAAGCATGGTCTATGAAAATTAGGGCTTTCTATATCAAAAGAAAGCTTACTCGACGCTGATTCCAACCATATATGACATGCTATATGGGGATCAAGATTATTAACTCGAAATCATGATTTAACTCAAAAGAACACATCATAAACCAAGTCTAGACATGCTCTTACTCAAATCAGAAATTCTCTAAACATGCTCAATAAAATTTAGGGCTTTCTACGCCAAATGAAAGCTAACATGCTGCTGATTACATCCATATATGTTAATTAGAGTTTGGGCTGTTATAACCTACCTCAATCGAAGAGAGAACTTATGAACCTAGATTGAAGAACGAACTTGACAGCACTTCAGAAAAACCCCGAGATCTCTCTGGATACCTAATAAAATTTAAGGCTTTTACTACCACTGGAAAGAGCTCGTCGAGAGGATCAAAATGATGTACTCATGTGTAGATTTTGGTCGAGGTTACTAACCTCAATCGAAGGAACAAAGAAGAAGGAAGGAGGACGACGTGATGCCGACCCATCTCCACTAATCGACCAGATCTCCCTCGATCGTTCTCCACTGCGGCCGCCGCTGCTACCAAAGGAAACTAGGGTTGAAGAGCTTTATTTTTATAGCTCATACACTTTCTGGAGCCTTCGAAGCTGGGAGAAATCGACGATGCAAGGTGAGTGTTTGAAACGGCACCGAAATGTTTGACCCAACCAAACTCGGTCGACTGCACGTTTTAGGGTTTGGTTTTCGATCAATTGATAGAGGGGAAATGATCCTCTCAGTAATACCTTTCATTTTCCCCTGGAATCACCTCATTTGGTTAAGAAATGAGCTCGAATTTGATGTTTTAAGGTGGGGTTAACAATGAACACGAATTTGGGTTAGGTAGGTGTGAAAATTTGACTTAACCCACTGATTAGGCCCAGCTAATGATTTTATTAGGCTTAGCCATAGAAGATAAAATTGTTAAACGAAATAGATTCTACAAGAATATGATTTTTATGTATTTTTATAAAATAGTTGAAATGTGACTTATTCTATATATTAAAGAATTAATCTAATTAATTTCGAATTGATTCTCATTAATTTAAATAAATTCAACTAATTTCTAATTAAATTCAAATAATTTTCTAATTGAATTTCTAAATAAATTTGGGGTATTACACCCTCCCCCACTTAAAGAATTTGGTCCTCCAAATTCACTGCACTATAATACAGAGATAGGGGAAAGACTAGCTCACCTAGAATAAGTCAGGATATCGCTTCCGCATAGTATCTTCAGATTCCCAAGTAGCTTCTTCGGTTCCACGCCGACTCCACTGAATCTTGACCATAGGTATAGAACGATTCCGGAGTTGTTGTTGTTTCTGGTCTAGAATCTTGATAGGTCTTTCTTCATAGGTCAAATCTTCCTTCAATTCAAAATCCACACGCTGAATGATGTGAGTGGGGTCATACACATATTTCCGTAACATGGACACATGAAAAATATTATGTACGCCAGACAACTGAGGCAGTAAAGCCAGTCTGTAAGCAACCTCTCCCACTCTATCCAGGATCTCGAATGGACCAATATATCACGGACTGAGCTTGCCCTGAATGCCAAATCTTCGAATCCCTCTCGTAGGAGAGACCTTCAAGAATACATGCTCGGCAACCTGAAACTCCAATTCTCTTCTTCTGTTGTCGGCATAACTCTTCTGTCTTGATTGGGCTACTTGAAACCGGTCTCGGATAATACGAATGTTCTGTGATGATTCTGAAATAAGTTCCGGTCCAAGCCATTGCTTCTCACCTATCTCCTCCCAACATAACGGGGAACGACAGCTTCTTCCATACAATGCTTCAAAAGGAGCCATCTGTATGCTGGATTGATAACTGTTGTTGTAGGCGAATTCAATTAATGCCAAGTGATCACTCCAACTGCCTTCTAAATCAATCATGCATGCTCTAAGCATATCTTCCACTATCTTATTGGTTCTTTCAGTCTGTCCATCTGTCTGCGTATGAAAAGTAGTATTGAAATTCAGACGAGTACCCAAAGACTCTTGTAGTCCCTTCCAGAAATGTGAAGTAAATCTGGGGTCTCTATCAGACACAATACTGACTGGTATGCCATGGAGCCTTACCACTTCCTTCAAATATAAAGCAGCCAATACATCAACAGTCCACTTGGACTTAATGGGTAAGAAATGAGCTGACTTTGTCAATCGGTCGACAATCACCTATATTGCATCAAATCCACCACGAGTCCTAGGTAGACCCATAATGAAATCCATGCCAATACTTTCCCACTTCCATTGGGATATGTCAAGTGGTTTCAACTTTCCTGCTGGTCTGAAATGTTCAGCCTTAACTTGCTGACAAACCAAGCATCTACTCACGAAGTCTGCAACTTCCCTTTTCATGTTCGGCCACCAAAAAGATCTCTTCAAATCCTTGAACATTTTAGTGCCTCCAGGATGAATTGTGTATTTGGATCTATGAGCTTCCTCCAGAATCTTGTTCTTTATTCCAGTTTCATCATTATTCCAGTTTCATCAGGTACACAAGTTCTACCCTAGAATAACAATCTTCCATCATCGGCCATCATGAAATCAGGTCTACTACTCAAGCTTCCTTTAATCTCTATTAGCTCGGGATCATTATCTTGCAAGGACTTGATTTCCATCAATAATTCGGGCTTAAGTTGAATCTGAGCTATCATAACCCGATCATTATCAACATTCAGATCCAGGCTAGCTAATTGTTCCAGTAGCTTCCACTCTTGTAACATGAGACTTGATAATCTAGCTACAGGCTTTCGGCTTAATGCATCTGCCACAACATTACCTTTTCCAGGATGATACTCAATCGAGAAGTCGAAGTCTTTCAAGTACTCCAACCATCTTCTCTACCTCATGTTGAGTTCCTTCTGAGAAAATAAATATTTCAGACTCTTATGATCTAAAAACACTGTGAATGTTTCTCCATACAAGTAGTGCCTCCATATCTTCAAGGAAAACACGACTGCTGTTAGTTCCAAATCATGAACAGGATAATTCTCTTCATGCTTCCTCAACTGCCTAGAAGAATAGGCAATAACCTTCTCATGCTGCATGAGTGCACAACCTAAACCAATACCTGAAGCATCAGTGTATACCATAAAACCTCCTTCACCAGAAGGTAAAGCCAATTTAGGTGCAGTAGTTAAACATTCCTTCAAAGTCTGAAAGCTTCACTGACAACCATCTGACCAATCAAACTTGTTCTCCTTGTGGGTTAATCTTGTCATAAGTACCGCAATCTTAGAGAAATCTTGGATAAATCTTCTATAGGAGCATGCCAGGCCTAGGAAACTTCTAACTTCAGTCACACTGGTAGGCTGATCCCAATTCTTCACTGCCTCTACCTTTGAAGGATCAACAGAAATACCTTCTTTGGTGATGATATGTCCGAGAAATGACACCTCTTGCAGTCAGAATTCACACTTACTGAACTTGGCATATAGCTGATGATCTCTCAACAGTTGCAATGCCATCCTCAGATGTTCAGCATGCTCTTCTTCATTCTTAGAATAAATCAAGATGTCATCAATGAACACCACGACCCATTGATCAAGATAAGGCCGAAATACATTGTTCATCAACTGCATGAAAGTTGCTGGTGCATTCGTTAGACCAAAAGGCATAACGACAAATTAAAAATGACCATACCTGCTGCGGAAAGCTAGTTTATAGATATCCTCTTCCTTAATCCGCAACTGATGATATACAGATCGAAGATCAATCTTAGAAAAATACTGAGCTCCCGCTATCTGGTCAAATAGTTCGTCAATCCTCGGCAATGGATATTTGTTCTTGACAGTCTGCTGGTTCAATTGCCGATAATCGATGCACAACCTCATCGAACCATCTTTCTTCCTGACGAATAATACAGGGGCTCCCCAAGGGAAAGTACTAGGACGAATGAAACACTTCTCGAGCAATTCCATCAACTGTTGCTTTAATTCTCTTAGTTCCACATGAGACATATGATAAGGAGCCTTGGAAATATGAGATGTGCTAGGAATGAGATCAATAGAGAAGATAACTTCCCGCTCAGGCGGAAGTCCTAGTAGTTCCTCTGGAAAGACATCAGGAAAATCTCGGACAATAGAAATGTCCTTAATCTCAATCTGCTGCTCAGGGGTTGCACAGACAAGGCTAGAAAAGCCTCGCATCCTCATCTCATCAGCTTATCAGCTCGAAGAGCCGAGATAAGTGATACGGAGTTATGGTGCTTAACTCCCACAAAAGAAAGTCTCGGGTGCCTAGTAAAAGACACGGAGCTAGAACTGCAGTGAACATTAGCCTCATATTGAGCCAACCAATCTGCTCCTAGGATTACATCATAATCCTTCATGTCCATGCAAACTAAATCAGCTGGTAAATTCTGTTCTCCAATCATGACCGTACTAGAAGGATAGAAGTACTGTATTGCCGATCTAGTACCAATAGGGGTTGATATTTCTAACGGAGAATTCATCAAAATAGGTTCCATAGCTAAAGACTTAGCAAATCTTCGAGAAATAAATGAATGTGTGGCACCAGTATCAAAAAGAACAAATGCTGGCTTGTCGAGTATAATAAGAGTACCTTCGACGAGTCCACCATCCTCGGCGGTTCCTACTTCATCTGCATGTAAAGCTTGAAGCTTGCCTTGTGGCTTCTTGATGCCTTATGGTTTTGCCGGGGTAGCTTGCTCCGATAGAAGAGGACAGTCAGGGATACGGTGCTCCCTACTTCCACATCGCAGACAGGCGCCTAGCTTGCGCCAACAATCCTCCATCTTGTGACCAGGACGATCACAAAACTTGCACACGCCCTTGAATGGGACAATATGGCCAGGCTTCTTGTCTTCATGCTTCGACATCTTGCCCTTCCATGATCCAGAACCACTCCATGAACCAGGTCCACTAATGGGCCTCTTCTTGCCATACCCGGGTTTGATATTCCCGGAACCCGTAGGTTGTTCCTTTCTTGCACCTTTTCCACAGATTCTCTCCGTCATTTCTAGAGTATCTTCTAGGACTTGAGCTTTCCTCACCATCTCAAAATAAGTGGAGATTTCCATTGGTGCCAATTGGTTGATATAATGCAGCCTCAGTCCATTGAGAAAGCGCTTGGCCTTCATCTTCTTGGTAGATATCAAGTGGTTAGCATATCGGGATAACCGAGAAAATTGAGCTTCATATTCTGCCACAGATAGATTGCGCTGCTTCAAAGCCATGAACTATGCTGCCTTCTTCTCTTGCACTCTATCAGAAAAATACTTGTTGTTAAAGAATTCCTCGAACTCCTCTCATGTGACATGCTGATCACCAAGGGTAGCCTTCACAGAATCCCACCATGTTCTTGCATCACGTTCAAGTTGAAAGGTTGAAAGAAGGACACGCTCTTGATTGCTGCACTGCATTACTTCGAATATCCTTCCCATCTCATCTAGCCAGTGCTCGGCTTCATCAGGGTCAGTCGAGCCTCCAAATCTCGGCGGATTCATCCCTCGGAAGTTTCGATATAAGTCACCAGTGCCATGGTGTGCCGCCCCTGCTTGAGTCACTTGCTGTAAAGCCTGTGTAAGGCCTTGAACCGTACGCTGCAAGTTCCTCCATTCCGCACGATCAGCTGCCATTGCAATGGCCTACACGAGGAATAGATTACTTAGGTTCAATAAGATAGATAATAACATAATTACAATATGAACTTAACCCGAGTTTCTACCCCAAATCTCACCAGGTCGGGTTCTTAGACTTTAACAAGGTTAGGGGTCCTATGATAACACTTAGAACCCTAGAACTTGGAAAACCTAGAACTTAGGAAAACCTAGGAATGTGAAACCTAGGTCTCTGATACCAACTAAATTGTCACACCCCAACGCGGAATATCGGGTCGTACAGTTAGAAACTAGCTAGAAATAATATTAACAAGCTAAACTAACCAATTACACAGGTGCTATGGAAAGAAATAACTCTATTGATCAAGGATAAAACCAAATTTTATTACAATAATCACCACTGCTAACACACGATCAAACATAACTTCCAACTGATTCTAATACAATAACTGACTCCAAAAGCAGTAAAGTACTAACACAACTCTAAGGAATAACTAGAGGTAAACATCTATGCCAACTCAGCATCTACTAACAGGTGCACTCTAAGTATCACTCCTGTCCCTCCCCATCGGTATGCGCGTCATCACCTGAACAGCCTGGAAAGGGGGGAAACAACAACTATGAGCTGACCCTCAGTAGGAAATAACATGCAAGTTTACATGATTAACAATTTAATAAAATTTTCATATACTATGCTAACAAAAGAAATGAATGACGATATAATGAAACAACATAAGGAAAAGATCTTGCAAGGTCAAGAGATATAAGATAACTAGAATTTAACAAGAATAACATGTACAAGTGTAACAAGAACTGTAACGAGGAATGGCCACTAGCAAGTAACAAGAGATAACAAGTCAAGCACGATCATGTAACAAGAGTAACAAGAGTTTTTCTGTCGTAGACAACAAGCTAGTCATGCACTCGGTGCAATACCTCACCATGTCATTATAACATCCCATGGGCTCACTAATTTTTTCGGGCGCTCTCCCCAGGACTAGACCGGGCCCTTATGATGCGTTGGCATTGATTTATTGGATACAAGATCTCAAGATCCGTCTAGACATTTAGTCAAATTTGTGGCCAATTAATCAGAGGAATTACTGTCCATAAGTTTAGATTTAAAGGACTAACCTGTCCTAGGATTCAAGACTACAAAACACAATAAAACTCATCTCCGAGAGATGTGCGGTCATACAACGGCCGCTCAAGGGTATATGCGGCTAATACAGGGCCGTGCATACGGGAACTGGACTGAAACACAGCCTACGAGGTCAAAAATGAACGGTTGATAGTGGGCCGCTCGAAAGTATGAACGGTGTGTTCTGGGCCGCTCATGTCCAGAAGACATTAAGACCCATGAACAAGATATACGGTCCATACTGGCCGTATCACGGATATACGGTCATAAGTTGGCCGTTGTTCTACAGGAGCAAAGTGGCTGTCCAGCAACCTAATAATCATATAAAATCCTAATTTCATGTCAATTTACCAAGGATTAAGTTTTACGTTAACTCAAATTGCCAAAAAGATGCTTCAAGATGATAAAGAGAATGAACAAGATTGCGTAGGAATGAACAACATGCAATTAACAGAAATTTAGTTACATATTTAACCACTAATCATGTGGGTTTCTAATTAACCATTGAGTGCGTTGAAGTGGAGATAGTAAACGGAATGGTTTTTTTTTACACTTGGAATGAGTGCATGGACCATTGTAAATTCAGATCATAGGGTTGCATGTATGGGTCACTGGTTCCTCAAAATATGGTTTTCAATTGGACTAGGTTGAACGGGTCGATCCCCTCACGGTCTGGATCGATCCTCGGGTCGAAAACCAATCTATCGGGTCTGCCAGCACATGGGTCGACTCATTGGGTCGACCCTTAGGGTCTGTCAGTGTGTGGGTCGACCCCTGGGGTCGACCCCTGCACAAACAGACTTCTGTTTGTTGAATGGGTCGACCCCATGGGTCGACCCCCACAAATTTGGTCATTTGGGTCGACCCCATGGGTCGACCCCTACACACCTGCTGTATGGGTCGACCCCATGGGTCGACCCCCGCACGCTACAGGATGGGTCGACCCTCGGGCAGGCAGGATCATGCTTGAGCATGGGTCGACCCCATGGGTCGACCCCTGCGTCCACAGATCCGAACGTGACTTCGGAAATCCACAAAATCTCACCCAATTAGGGTCTAATTGGGCTGGGATCTTAACCCCATGCTCCTAGGTTCTTGGTAGACATACTAGGGTCATAATACAAGAGTTTGGAACACGAAATTCACCGAAAAATCAATCGAAATCATAACCTATCTAGGAAGAACACTTGAAAACCTAGTTTTTGCATACTTCTAATCAAACACGAAATACTCTAAGCATGGTTTATGAAAATTGGGGCTTTCTATATCAAGAGAAAGCTTACTCGACACTGATTCCAACCATATATGACATGCTATATGGGGATCAAGATTAATAACTCGAAATCATGATTTAACTCGAAAGAACACATCATAAACCAAGTCTAGACATGCTCTTACTCAAATCAGAAATTCTCTAAACATGCTCAATAAAATTTAGGGCTTTCTACGCCAAATGAAAGCTAACATGCTGTTGATTAGATCCATATATGTTAATTAGAGTTTGGGCTGTTATAACCTACCTCAATCGAAGAGAGAACTTATGAACCTAGATTGAAGAACGAACTTGACAGCACTTCAGAAAAACCCCGAGATCTCTCTGGATACCTAATAAACCTTAGGGTTTTACTACCACTGGAAAGAGCTCGTCGAGAGGATCAAAATGATGTACTCATGTGCAGATTTTGGTCGAGGGTACCAACCTCAATCGAAGGAACAAAGAAGAAGGAAGGAGGACGACGGGATGCCGACCCACCTCCACTAATCGACCAAGATCTCCCTCGATCGATCTCCACTGCGGCCGCCGCTGCTACCAAAGGAAACTAGGGTTGAAGAGCTTTATTTTTATAGCTCAGACACCTTCTGGAGCCTTTGGAGCTGGGAGAAATCGACGATGCAAGGTGAGTGTTTGAAACGGCGCCGAAATGTTTGACCCAACCAAACTCGGTCGACTGCACATTTTAGGGTTTGGTTTTCGATCAATTGATAGAGGGGAAATGATCCTCTCAGTAATACCTTTCATTTGCCCCTGGAATCACCTCATTTGGTTGAGAAATGAGCTCGAATTTGATGTTTTAAGGTGGGGTTAACAATGAACACGAATTTGGGTTAGGTAGGTGTGAAAATTTGACTTAACCCACAAATTAGGCCCAGCTAATGATTTTATTAGGCTTAGCCATAGAAGACAAAATTGTTAAACGAAATAGATTCTACAAGAATATGATTTTTATAGATTTTTATAAAATAGTTGAAATGTGACTTATTCTATTTATTAAAGAATTAATCTAATTAATTTTGAATTAATTCTCATTAATTCAAATAAATTCAACTAATTTCTAATTAAATTCAAATAATTTTCTAATTAAATTTCTAAAAGAATTTGGGGTATTACAATAGCAGCCACAAGCCTCCTCCAGGAAGATGCAGAGAAGAAAGTAGAGCCTCCTCTCCACGTACAACCGAAGAGAAAGGAACAGTAACTGTAGGGAAGAGCAGCATGACGTCTTTGAAATATGGAGTCAACAGAGGGTTCGATGGAGGGGGTTTGGTATTTATAGAGAAGGGATTCGATCATGGATTAGAATTTGATTGGAATCAACATTTTCGTGGAAGGAATCCTACTAGTATCTAAACTTCCCTCCCTTTTAATCCTTCAAGATGTTATCCTTCCTGAACGGCCAATGCTCCCTAGTTCGAAAAAAACACTACAGTCGACTTACCAATTTTCCTACTGCAAGGAAATAGGGCCCAGAGGAGGGGCACCCTTCATGTAATTAGCGCCCAAGATAGGGGCACCCTTCAGGTAATTGGCGCCCCCATGAGGGGTCTTAAATTCATCAATTGGCACCCTAAGAGGAGGCGCCCTTCATCTTTGGCCCATTTGTTATATGGTTTAAGTGTGAGACCCATCTGGTATATACATATATATGTTTTAAATATATATATGGGTTGGCCTTGTACATTGGTTTAGTTTATAAGCCATTTAGGATTTTATTCCTTCAATTCACCAGGGTTACTACAGAAGGTACTTATGCATTTCAGTCTAAATCATGATTCATAGACTGTCATTATCAAAACCAGGGTTCCAACAATCTCCCCCTTTTTGATGATGACAACTATGAGTCATGTATGATTGCACAAAATGAAAATTACACACAATCATTGTTTTCATTCTAATCAAACCAAGATTCGAACCTAGATATATGAACTGACATGCATAACAAGGACATTCAAGACGAAGATGCACCACTGACATTTCTGTGTACAATAAGAAAAACAAACTGATGTTTATCTAAAATATCATGGCACACAAGTGATTTAAAACCATAAATTCAGAGGCCTTGTCCTTTTCTTTCTCATTCAGACCATGATTCCAAAGTTCTCTTCCTCAAACAAACATCTCCAAATGATGGGAATTGACACCGGGCACTAACATTTTGTTTTTACATTTGTATCCTTTTGTTTGCATTCATATCCTTGGGTTAATTGGTTTGCAATTGTATGGCAATTATAAGCCAATATGTTAGTCCTTAGGAATCTTTGGGTTTCTTTGCAAAAAGTCAGTAGGTCCAGCAGGGTCCCCCACCCTCTTACCCATTAGTCCACCTAGGATCATGGGCCCTATGGGCTGGTCTTTGGTCCATGGGAGGATTGGACCAAGGGTACAAAGAAGAAGAAATTTCAAAATCCCCCCCCTTTTTCAAAGGGGTGCCCCCCCTTATATAGTATTTAATTCATGTTGTATTTTTTTATTACATGTCATTTGACCACATGGGAGATTAATATCTTATCCCCCATTTGCCCCTCTCTAACCCTAGATCTAGGGATAGTTTAGGTATTTTATCAATTTCTATATAAGCTTTGTATTTTCACATTTCATAGAATTAATGAGAAGAAAAATCAAGAATTGTTCTTAGAGCCCAAGGGCACCCCTCTCTCCCTCTCCCCTTGCAGCTGTGAAGGTTGCCCTAATCTATGGTGTGAAGCCATATTCTGGGAGTGATTCCCACCTCTACCACCTCCGCTGGATGCGACTTCTAGCCACCGCCGCCGCCGCCTCTGTTCGTGCCGCCGTCGAGCCGCCACAACCATCTCTTTACCCTGCTGTCCAGGATTCCGAGATCCAGGATAGAGGATGAAAGAAAAGGTTGGTCCTCCAAATCCGTGAATCTGATGATCTTGAAATTTTGAGAGATCATCCCCCTCCTTGTTAGCCGCACCCATTTTAAATTACGTGTCAATCAGCCACCGTTTGATATTTTTCCTAGTATTTTAGTTTCACCCCTCACAGTCTGCCAATCAGCAGATCTGTAGGATAGTGTCTTATTCTTCTATTTTCCCGTCCCCTTAGTCACCCCCAAAAATTCTGAAAAAAATTCATACGTGATCCTCACATCCCCCCTTCCACCCATAATTTTATCAGTGTCTAAATCTACCAGTCCCCTGTCAGTCAAAATTCATTTTCAGGCAAATCATGTTCTGTCCTGATTGTCTGTAATCCAAACTAGCAGAAACACTTGGGGAACCGTGGTTTTTATTTCCAATCCATTTGTTGGATGGATCTGAAAATAATATATGTTTTAGCCCTTCGAGTCTAGTTTCCAATGGTACAAAATTCGCTCGATCTGACACCAGATCTGGGCGCAACAATTGTTTTCGTGGAGGCGCACAATTCTGTCCCGAGAATAGGCCTGCAAGGCAGTCCGCCGGTTAATCCCGGTAAACGTCGTCGGCTCACATTCGGTGACCGCCGCTCTTGGAGGTCGACCAACAACCCCTCAGTAGTGCCCCAGTTGGCCGTCACAGCAAGGAGACACCCGGGCACCACCGTCCCAGCAGTCGGACCCGCCTGCTGTCCCGCAGGCCCTGCAGAATCAAGCCGGACCAGTAGCCCGTCTCCGGCCCGAGAGCCATCCGGTTTGCTGCCCGTCAACCCGAGTTCGTTACTCACCGGTCGCCATTGTAGCCCTTTACCTCCCTGCATGGAGTGGGCCATAAAAATTCACTGTTGTAATTATTTATTTACTGTACACCGGGAGTATGAGTTTCGGCCGGGGTCGTCTTCCCCACGCCCACAGCGTGGAGGTACGTTTTCGCTCCTTCGTTGATGCATTTGCTTATCTCGTATATTTTGAATGCCGTTGCATGAGCGATTATTAGGATAATAGCTCGTTCAAATTTCATTGCCGCTGCGAGTGAGTGAGTGGAACCCGTCCCGTGACTCGATCCGAGCACGCGGAAAAACCGATACCCGAGACTCATTGTCGGTTTTTCAACCGCGCAGATCCACGCGTTTCCCTCGCTTAGGGACGTCCGCGAGCTAGAGTCCCAGGTTCGCGTCCCGTCCCACATCAAATTGGTATCAGAGACAGGCCGAGTCTAGGGTAGTCGGTTAGTCGGTCCAAAGTTTACATTGCATTCCTATACTCGGTATATCAAAAGGTGTTCTCGGAATGATAGGTTACACCTATTGGGAAGGTAGCACACTTGCGTGAGTGCGATCTTCCGATCAAACCTCCGCCATGTACCGGATACAGGTTGAGTCTAGGTTTGTAGTTGAGTCTACATTCCAACTTTGCATTATTATTTAAGGTCGTGTCTAGTGTCTTGTCACCAAGTGTCTACATGGCCATCCTATAGCTCCCTGTGTCCCATGGATCCCCAAAAGCCCACGTCATATGAATGGTGGCGACCCACCCGAGGATGGGGAACCCAACCCTTCCACCTCCATAGGCCCGAAGCCCCAGACTTCTATGGCTCCAAAGTCCCGAGCGACTACCTAAAGTGGGAAGCCGTTATGGACAACTACTTTGAGTGTTACATTATGTCTGATGCCATGGAAGTTGATTTTGCCACAAAGTGGCTTTTTCACAAGGCCGCCGAAAAATGGAGAGACATTGAAATCTTGAGAGAAATTAGGAGGCAATGGCCTATAGAGTCTTGGCGTGAGATGAAGGGAGAGCTTTGAAGGGTCTACCTACCGGGCCCAATCACCTCCAACTGACCCCACCCAGTGATCTCCATCCAAGTGGGTCATAGTCGGAGGCCAAGAGCCCCGCATATAGACGAGCCTAGACCCAAGACTAGGCCAATTGAATATGAGCAAACCCACCATGATGCCCCTAGTCCAAACCGCACCTTAGACGTTCTCGTGCAAATGTTTATGGACCAGATGGATAGGAGGCATAGGATGTTGGCACAACTCCTGCCCGAGCCTAAGGAGGTAGTAGCCGATAGTCTGAACCCGGTGCAGTCTACGGAGTCCCCAAGTCCTCTCCCCATCATGGAGGAAGTCCCTTCCCCAACCGAGGGAGATGTCGTGCTAGAATCTTCACCCTTCGAACTTCAGCCAGAGCCATACCTACTTACTAAGGGTGAGATTGTCATTGTAGAGCCACTTCTTAGCTGGCTCAAGCAAGGCTTAGTCCCTAAAGCATTTTTCTACCCATCCATGGACCCGACACTACAAATAGTGCCAGTCAACTCATTCCATACCACATTCCGGTCTTGTCACCATGTTGATACATTGGAAGACCTCATTAAGGGATTAGACTGGCAATTGAAGTTGACGTGTATGTTGGCCCGAGGCTTCGACCAACCTTATAGTCGTAACTTCACACATCCAGCCTTAGGGTCCATTATCTCCGTGTGCACCGTGGGTCATGTCACCACGGAGGTTCTCTTATTCCTCCCCATGCCGGCCGAGCCTAGCTTCATTCCACTTATCCCGAGGGAGGAACCATACCTTCTACACATGACTGTCATCCCATCGATCATAATGCATGAAGGTGATTATTTATACCTTCAAGAATTTCAAACTTGGGACCGTGTCATGAGGGAACCCGTCTCAAGGGGTCACAATTTCTTTGATCTCTTTGACCCCTTCCCTAGTGAACCCCTTGACCCACCACATCTACTCCACTTCTTCGAGGGAGTCAACTATCACACCCCTTCCCCATGGACCGGGCCATCTACACCCATCAAGCCAGTTCACTGGCGAGATATACATACATATAAGGGTGATGAGAAAGGTGCATTCAACTCTCCTAGCCAACCCAAACCTCCCCAATCCAATAGGAAGTCCTTTTTTAGGAGTCTAGGAGTCCCCCATTTTGCCAACCACCGGTTGCCTCGAGTGTATGCTTGGCACACATTCAGATGTCCTAGTCCACCATTGCATATGTATGGGTCGGTCTAACAGTAGGTTTTTTTAGGGTCATGTGTGAGTCCGTGTTCTTCTTTATTTGTCCAGTTTGTTCAGAGTCTATACATATGTTTGTCGAGTGCATAGATCCTGCATACGTCGAGTTAGTGGGTCTAATGCAAGCTCACTGTGTCAGTCCCTTTCGAGTGTGAGGCAAGTCGGGTCTATTGCGTACGTTGTAGACTTGCCAGAATTTGGGATCGGCTCTACCATTCTATGTCTCGGATCGAGTCACATATAGGGACCCAGCGGTGATTCCTAGTAAGTCATTGAGCCGTCTCCTTCCTTTGAGAGTGACCCCACCCCGGAGTGTACACCACTAGTCTCATTCCCACAGTAGCATGTGCATATCAAATATATACGGGATGAGCAGGTGATGATTACTTGGAGTGGAGCGTACTCCGCGCTACCTCGTACGATGACAGATCCGTAGGAGCCACACGAGCAGCCGCACCCCTTACTCGATGGGGTCGAGTTCTTCCCACCTGGGGAGAATAGATGGGAATCAACACCGGGCACTAACATTTTGTTTTTACATTTGTATCCTTTTGTTTGCATTTATATCCTTGGGTTAATTGGTTTGCAATTGTATGGCAATTATAAGCCAATATGTTAGTCCTTAGGAATCTTTGGGTTTCTTTACAAAAAGCCAGTAGGTCCAGCAGGGTCCAGCACCCTCTTACCCATTGGTCCACCTAGGATCATGGGCCCTATGGCCTGGTCTTTGGTCCATGGGAGGACTTGGACCAAGGGGACAAAGAAGAAGAAAATTCAAACCCCCCCCCCATTTTTCAAAGGGGCGCCCCCCTTATATAGTATTTAATTCATGTTGTATTTTTTTTATTAATGGTCATTTGACCACATGGGAGATTAATATCTTATCCCCCATTTGCCCCTCCCTAACCCTAGATCTAGGGATAGTTTAGGTCTTTTATCAATTTCTATATAAGCTTTGTATTTTCACATTTCATAGAATTAATAAGAAAAATCAAGAATTATTCTTGGAGCCCAAGGGCGCCCCTCTCTCCCTCTCCCCTTGTAGCTATGAATGTTGCCCTAATATATGGTGTGGAGCCATATTCTGGGAGTGATTCCCACCTCTACCACCTCCGCTGGATGCGACTTCAAGCCACCGCCGCCGCGCCTCCATTCGTGCCGCCTTCAAGCTGCCACAACAATCTCTTTACCCTACTGTCCAGGATTCCGAGATCTAGGACAGAAGATGAAAGAAAAGGTTGGTCCTCCAAATCCATGAATCTGATGATCTTGAAATCCTAGACCAGGCACTAACATTTTGTTTTTACATTTGTATCCTTTTATTTACATTTATATCCTTGGGTTAATTGGTTTGCAATTGTATGGCAATTATAAGCCAATATGTTAATCCTTAGGAATCTTTCGGTTTCTTTACAAAAAGGCAGTAGGTCCAGCAGGGTCTCCCACCCTCTTACCCATTGGTCCACCTAGGATCATGGGCCCTATGGGCTAGTCTTTGATCCATGGGAGGACTTGGACCAAGGGGACAAAGAAGAAGAAAATTCAAAATCCCCCCCCCCTTTTTCAAAGGGGCGCCCCCCTTATATAGTATTTAATTCATGTTGTATTTTTTTTATTAATGGTCATTTGACCACATGGGAGATTAATATCTTATCCCCCATTTGCCCCTCCCTAACCCTAGATCTAGGGATAGTTTAAGTCTTTTATCAATTTCTATATAAGCTTTGTATTTTCACATTTCATAGAATTAATGAGAAGAAAAATCAAGAATTGTTCTTGGAGCCCAAGGGTGCCCCTCTCTCCCTCTCCCCTTGCAGCTATGAAGGTTGCCCTAATCTATGGTGTGAAGCCATATTCTGGGAGTGATTCCCACCTCTACCACCTCCGCTGGAAGCGACTTCCAGCCACCGCCGCCTCAGTTCGTGCCGCCGTCGAGCCACCACAATCATCTCTTTACCCTACTGTCCAGGATTCCGAGATCTAGGACAGAAGATGAAAGAAAAGATTGGTCCTCCAAATCTGTGGATCTGATGAACTTGATATTTTCAGAGATCATCCCCCTCCTTGTTAGACACTCCCATTTTAGATTTCGTGAAAATCCGCCACCGTTTGATATTTTTCCTAGTATTTTAGTTCCACCCCTGACAGTCTGCCAATCAGCAGATCTGCGGGATAGTGTCTTATTCTTCTATTTTTCCCGTCCCCTTAGTCACCCCCAAAACTTCCTGAAAAAATTCAAACGTGATCCACACATCGCCCCATTGCACCCATAATTTTCTCCGAGTCTAGATCTACCAGTCCCCTGTTGGTCAAAATTCATTTTCAGGCAGATCTTGTTCTGTCCTGACTGTCTCTAATCTGAACCAGTAGAAATACTAGGGGAACAGTGGTTTTCATTTCCAATCCATTTGTTGGATGGATCTGAAAATAATCTATGTTGTAGCCCTTCGAGTCTATTTTCCAATGGTACCAAATGCGCCTCGATCTGACACCGGATCTAGGCGCAACAATTGTTTTCGTGGGGGTGCGCAATTCTATCCCGAGAACAGGCCAGCAAGGCAGTCCGCCGGTTAATCTCGGTAAAATTCACCGGCTCACATTCGACGACCGCCGCGCTCGGAGGTCGACCAGTAACCCCTCAGCTGCGCCCCAGCCGGCCGTCATAGCAAGGAGATGCCGGGGCACCGCCGTCCCAGCAACTAGACCCGCCTGCTGTCCTGCGGGCCCTGCAGAATCGAGCCGGACCAGCAGCCCGTCTCCTGCCCGAGAGCCTTCCGGTTTGCTGCCCGTCAACCTGAGTTCGTTACTCCCGGGTCGCCATTGTAGCCCATTACCTCCCTGCGTGGAGTGGACAATAAAAATTCACGGTTGTAATTATTCATTTACTATACACCGGGAGTATGAGTTTCGGCCGGGGTCGTCTTCCCCACGCCCACAGCGTGGAGGTACGTTTTCGCTCCGTCGTTGATGCATTTGCTTATCTCATATATTTTGAATGCCGCTGCATGAGCGATTATTAGGATATTAGCTCATTCAAATTTCATCGCCGCTGTGAGCGAGTGAGTGGAACCCGTCCCGTGACTCGATACGAGCACGCAGAAAAGCCGATACCCGAGACTCATTGTCGGTTTCTCATCCGCGCAGATCCACGCGTTTCCCTCGCTTAGGGACGTCCGCGAGCTAGAGTCCCAGGTTTGCGTCCCGTCCCGCATCACCAAAATTTCAAGACAAAAGTTTTCAAAAGAAGTATACATGACACTCTCTCCCCCCCTTTGTGATTATCAAAAACAAAACACAGCAAGAGTGATCTCCCCCTAATTATGACAATCATCAAATATCAGCTGGAGAAATTCTACTAACTGCAGAATGTCCACCAGCTGCAAAAGTTCTGCCACCTCGTTGGCTTCGTCTTTGAGCAATTGTCACAGTTGGTGATCTACTTGAACTTCCCTATTCTCTTAACGGTATGGCTTGTGGAAACCTCTGGGGAATTCTTTCAACTTTGGTGCCCAATGCAGCAAACTTGGCAGATAACTTCTGATCTATCTATTTTACTTGAGCATGCAGTTCTTTGACGGAGGAAGTCAGATCTACAAACCAACTGTTTAACATAGTAGTTACATTGTCCAACTGAGTAGTCTGTTGGTGATGGATCTCTGCCATTGAAGTCGAGGTGCTGGTAGCTTGTTCAATGACAATGTCTCTGAAATTATAAGACAGATGTTGCACCTTTTCTTGGACAATATCAAGCTTGGCATAAATGTTCCCCAGCAGAATAACACTGCCCTAAACTTCATCTGACAGATTGTTAATCCTTTGGGATAGAGATTGCTACTCTTGACGAATGATATTTAATTCTTCTCTGACTCTTTGTTGTTCTCATCTAATATCAAAGGTATGTACGAGTGTTTGTGTTACCTTCAAATAGGTTTCAGTTTGATTTCCTTTTAGATCATTCATTACTGTTCCTGCCTGTTCACAAACATGTAACAGAGAATCTAAAAATTCATGCAACTTTTATCTGATTTATATTTGTCATAAACAAACTTTTCCCACTGGCTATTCACGGTTTGTTCCATATGAACCATCCTAGCATCCAATCTCTGAACAATAGAATTTAAATGCATAAACTGTGCATTCATTATTCTACTTTGGTTCATTAGGAGGTTTACCAGTGTGGAAAACATATCTGCAGCTTGTGGTCCTGAGCTAGGTCCAGCTGATCTGGAAGCTTGAAACCCTGGTGGTAGAAAAGGTTGCTCAGGTGACAAAGGTGGCTGAATCCCTAATGTCATCACTGGTCCATGATAAGGTCCATAATATGTAGTAGGACCTAAAAAGCCTTCTTGTGGAGCTTCAACCTCCACTTCCTGATTTTCCTGAGGTTGTTCTTCCACCCTTTGCTGCTCAGGTTCGGTATCATGTTCTATTTGCTCCATCAGATTATCAATGTGTTGATCCAATTTTTGCATGAATTGCTCATCAAATAAGTGTTGTTCTTCTGATTCATGAAGTTCATGTTGCAGTTGTACTTCTCTCATTTGGTGCTCTTCATGAACTTCTCATGTGTCAATATCCATTTCTTCCCTTTCATCTTCCTGATGGTCAGGCTCTTGTTCTTCCCCAGCTATCTCTGGATAATGCTCTGCCTAGAGCTCTTGAGCAGGTTGTTCTAATGCTGGTTGTGCTTCTTATTCTGCCAGTACTTCCATTTCAATTTGCTGCTTAACTGATAGTGACTTATCCTCCCCCTGACAATGTGCTTCCATCTGAAGCTGCTCTGTTGAACCTTCAACTTGTTGCAGCTGAATCTGTTCAGCTTGTTCCACTGAATGTTGGCTCTCTTCCATTTGTTGTTCTTCTCCTTCTGCTTGATGTTCTGCCATATGCATTTTAGATGTATTACCTTGTTTCTATACTTAATTGGCCCCAGATGGTTTCAACTTCATAAATGTGGTAATGAAATTCATGTTGTAGACATTAACCTTAGGGATCTCCTTAACAGTCTCATCCTCTAAGGAAATGTTTGCTTTCTTAAATATGGCTGTCAAGTAGGCTACATATGGTAGATGTCTCTTAGACTCTTTGCATGTGCCCATAATCTGAATAATCAGTTCTGGGAGACACATTCTTATCCATTTGAACATACAGAAAAGTATAAATCTTTGAGATTCAGTCAGTCTTCCTTTAGAGGGGAAAATTTATTGGTATTGAACCGAGTCAATTTTGTCTGTTCTTTGACCTTGGAGTTACTAAGCTTGTCAGAAAGAATGGAGTATGCTTCAAATTTATCATAATCAAAATATCCTTCAATTAATCCATCTTCATGTATTTTAAAAACCTTATGGAGAAAATGCCTAGAAATCTCAATTTTTACTCCTTTCACATGAGATGAAATCCTAGATTGGTTTGAATCAAACTTCAGGTTCTTATAAAATTTTGTTACCAATCTAGGGTAATAGAATCTGTGTCTCCCCATGAACTTCTTCCATTTCTGAGATTTAACCAACCCCAATAATTCTAGAAATTCAGTAAGCATTTTCTGATCGTAAAAGTCCACATACCGTAGGAAGATGATTTTGCCAGTTTCAAGCATTGATTCTGCTTGCATGCCCTATCTCAGTCATTTTCTTCTTCAGACTCTCTGCGAGTCGTCTCTGCGACAGATGTCCAGCACCGCTTTGCTGAAGCTTCAGATGACTTTCCTTTTCCCTTAGCAGATATCTCTTTACCCAGACCAAATACGGTACCTTGAGCATGTACCAACTTTGTGCTTCTCTCTTTATGAGGAACCTATGTAGCTTTCACTGACAAGACATCCCCCGATTGTTGCTTCTCCACTGCCTTCCTTTTTCCCTTGCTCTTGACGGTCGAAGACGACATGACAGATACGATGCAAAGTGGAAGACAATGAGTAGTAGGACGGGTAGGAGACGTGCACAGAAGAAAATGGAGAACAAAAGTGGAGCTGACAAGATTACGATTGGGACGAGGTAGCACATACGACTAAAGAGCGTTGATGTGGAATGATACCTCATCCTGGATGATGTAGGTTAAAAAGTGAGAGAGACTTTGAAAGGGTAGAGTTAATATATGAATTTCTGCCGACTTTACCAATTTCAAAAGTCAGTTCCCAGAATACCCTTCACTTTCAATTAAAATGCCTTTCTTCACACTTCTATGGTTTTCTACATATGGGATTATATCTTACTGCATAAATAATCCTTTGAAGCAAATTCAATGGAGGTGAAACAATCTAATCAAAGTACTATGCCCAATCAGAAAAACCATTCGTCTTACTAATCATTTTCATTAGCCAAAGCTGATTTAGATCTGTTTTATATTGAGCTTAAAACTGTTTTAGTTTTCTGAAAAAGAACCCAGAGTCAACCATATTTTCATTGTACTTTTATTTACTTAATTGAGCATTCCAGTCTAACTACACCTTTTACACAAGGAAACATGTTGATCAAACACTAGAATCCCTGGTTACTCAGTGCAGTCTACTTTTTATGCTTCAATTTTGAAGAGAGATAACATCCATTATCCTGACATGACCTCTGAATATCTTTGATACAGATGGTCAGTTTCCCAAAGAATATGCCATTGCTCTACCTTTTTATTCTCATTTTTAATTCTCTTATGGCGTATTCTCTGGTCTTTTAACAAATGTTTCTTAAAACAAGACTTAAGAACCATATAAACACAAGATCTGCTACCAAATAGACTTATTACTAATGACTTTCAGATTTCTGGAGATTCTTCTGAACAGTTTCAGTTTTTAGAAAGTTTTAAGACCATTGAAAGTACATTCAAGGACAATTTTTGAATATTTAACATAAGATTTAATCTTCATAAACAGAAAATCATGTTTCTATAAAGTCCGGCAATTTTATTTTGGTTCTAGATATTCTTAGTCACCAAGAATTGATGGTTAGCGAAATTGACAGATTTCAGATCTTTACTCCCCTTGAGTTAAAGATTCCAATGACATATTTGTCATAGATCTCAGATAAGAAGATGGGAATGAATAAAACAACAATGTAAGAATAACCAAGGTAATGGGATAGAAGACCACATGGAGACAAGGGTAAGACTTGGAGCAGATTCGTAGTCAACCAAGGACTTAGCCTTATTGTCTTCACATATAGCCTCAGCCATCTGTGTATACCCCAGCAACATCCAATATTCAGCTTGTTCTGAATGTAGTAAGGTCAGTGTTTTCGAAAACATTGACTTACTATCTTAATCATGACTTGTACTAAACCCAACACAAATCTCAATAAATGGCTATGCAACAATCTGATATCCTATTCAGATAGGATGTTCAGCTTATTATCAAAATAATATTTCAGCAATACAACCAGCAGCGCTAGGACATCTCATATTCAGACAATCAGTGACAAATCAGTGTATCTGACAAACACAACTCAGCTCCCCCTCACTGTGTGCAATAGTTTCAGTCAAACACCAATTCTTTTCTTATAGTACACAATTGTGCAACTATGAAATGCACATTACAAATTTACACTACATGCAATGTATTGGACCCTTGGTACATGGCGGAGGTCTAGCCTCTACACATAGCGTGAGTTTCCAGACAGAAAAGATCTACCCTTCTCCTAACTTACCATTTTATATACCAAGAAGTCATGCAAGAATATGCATCTACTTTGAACATGAATGATTAACATAAATGAATTCTATCATGAAAACTCTCATGTAAGTCATGCATGTGGCAGATTATTAAAGATATGACAGTCAAGACAAGATAGCAGCATATATCAACAGTGAATTTAATCTGACCAATCATGCAAGGTACTTATGACACTGATTAACTATATAATCATGTAATTTATCATGATGGTTTGCATGCAACACAAATCAGAAAAACTATCAACTAATCCACAGATACAGCAAACACAAAGATGAAGAAGAATCATCAAAACAGTAAGAACAATGAGAAGGGGTTTTAACTAACCTTTGTGTGCTTTGATTCCCCTTTTTATTTTCAATCTTCAAGGCACAACTCCTCACTAAAGGATTATTTTGCATATCTGGGAACCTAAGAGTTCTTGGGTCCTGCAAAGTTAGTAACACCTCTAATGGGTGTTTTCCAAGATTTCCAAGCATTCTCATTATCAAATTTTGCAAGAAAATAGTTATTTATAACATGTCCTGCCTTCCCACAGTAATAACACTGAACAAATGACTTTGTGTTTTTCTTCAAAGAATGTGCATGAAATTTGTATGGGATGAATGTATTTCTGTCATTTTTACTTTGAAGACTTTCATTTCTTCTCAAGTGCCAGTAGTTCTGGATTTTGTGACCAAACTTATTATAGCAAAAACATTGGATTCTCGATTTCCATACAACATTATATTCAATATGATTTTTCTTGTTATGCAAATGACAATTTTGAGATGAACTCTTCTTAATTTTGAAATCATTTAGTTTTCTAGACGCATTCAGATCATCAATTTTCATAGCATGACAATCATTCATCAAATGCCCTTTCTTACCACAGTAATGACATGAATTTTTCTTTGTGTGTGCATGTGAATGAATTGGAGAATTTTTAACACCATGCACTGATGAATCAGATTTCTCAGAGATAGCAGAGTTCACAACATTAGCAGGGACAACTCTAACTTTATTCAGATTAACATTCTTTTTCTGCTTTTCAGTCTTTTTCAACTTTTTAGAAGAATTTTGAGTTTTCTCAGTTGTGAACTAAACGACAGATGGGAGAGGTGTTTTTGAGTTTTCAAAACTATTCACAAGAGAAGTATGTAACTTGTTTTCAAACTTCATTTTATTAACTGGATTGTAACCCAGTCCCTCTTTCTGGAAATTGATTTTTGTTCCAAGAATTTTATCCAAATTATTCTTACCCTGAACAAATTTGGACAGTGAGATTTTAAGATCTTGGATTTCAGAATTCAGAGATACAAGGTTAACCTCATAACAAGCATTGTCAGATTCACATACAATTAATTGTTGATGTAGAACATCATTCAGACTTTTGAGTGTGTTAATTTCTTATTTCATATTCTGTTCACTATCAGCCTTATTTTCACTCATGACACATTTTCCTTTTTCAATAGCCAACCATTTTTCTGACATGATCGTGTTCAATACCATGAGCTTTTCATTCTGTTCTTTGAGATTTTCATTTTCCTTTACCAATTTCTCAATTTCTTCATCATATTTTTCACTGCTAGATATTAAGTCCAGTCTTTCAACAGTTTCTCCTCTCGTTGTTCAATCTCCAAAGAATTATTAATCAGATCTTTGTTTTCTTCCCTCAAGGAAGCAATTAAGTCTTTATGCCATTAGACATCAAAATGGAGAGATTCATTTATTTCTTTTAGAAACAAACACTTATTACAATCAGTCATATCAGAACATGCATTTTTAGATTTTATTTTTTCAATTTTTTTTTGAAGATAATCATTCTCATATCATAAATTATCCACTTCTGCTTTGATAGTGTCCAAATCTTTTACATGTTTTTTTAGTTTGTCATTTTCAGATTTCAAAGTGTTTAATTTAGATTTCTTATTATTAAACTCCTGTAATTTCATTTTAAGCTTGTCTATTTCAACTTTAAGTTCTTCATCTTCTTTTATTAATTCTTCATTCTGAACTAGTTCATTGGTTAACACATGATCATCACTTAAGAACTTCAGCTTGTCTTCTAGTTCAAAAATCTTATCTGTGAGTTTCTGATTTTCATTTTTCAACGAAGAAATTTTTTCTTTGCTCTTCTGAACATCAGACAGACAGACATCATATGATTGTTTTATTTTCAAACAATTTTCATAGGAAACAATTAATTTGTTCTTATCAACTTTCTTTTTCAACTTTTTATTTTTATTTTTTATTTTCTTATATCTATCAATAACTCCTCATAGATGCTTACTAATTCATCAAAAGAAGGTTCTTCTGATTCAGAGCTTACCTAAGATGACGTCTCCTCCTGTTGATCACTGCTTTTAGCCATGAGGCATTCTTCTTCCTTTTTCTCATGAATAGCAAACACCTCATCCCATATTTTCTTTCCTGATGTGCACCTGAAAGCAAATGGAAATAAGTCAGTATTAACTGCAGCTTTCCGAATATTAAGAATTGTGATATTATCACAGTTCTTTAGTCTATCCTCATTAGACCACTTGGTCTGATTATGAGGTAATTCCTATGGGCCTTTAGATACAAGACTCTATAGACTGGAATCAATGGAGTTCATGCAAGTGCATAGGCCTCCTAGCCAACTGCTAAATTTAGAACCATCAAAAACCAAGAGAGGAGCCATTGAAAACACTTATCAAGCAGTTTTAAAGCAATAAGCAATCGATGAGTAATGCACCAAAATAAGATAGCAGGATCCTCTGCAGATCGTTGGATCTGGACAATCGGAGACCCAATCTGATACCAATTGTTGGAATAACGATGGTGCTAGACAGAGATTCAGAGGGGGGGTGAATGAATCTCCCCTTAAAAAATTTGCCCAATTAAAACATTACTTATAAAACTTGTGAATTAAACTCCCAGACGACTTAATTTAAACTGATATTCTATTAAGACTCACACTCTAACACTTGTTCAGATGTTCTAATGTGATTCTCACTAGAATACTTAGTTATCAGTGAGGAGTGTTCCTCAGTCAGCAATTTTGCTGAAACACTTAGTAGCGGATAGAATTCAGACAACTACTAAATGCAATTGTGAACTCAGAATAACTTAGTTTAGATCTATGCAACAAAAACTGTCCTAAGCATACATCTATCGAAAGTCAGAAAAACATTCAAACCATGAAAACAACAAGTTTTTAGATGGTTTGGTCTGCTACCACAGGCCTATGTCCATCCCCCACTCAAACCAGAGTGAGGCTTCCTGCTGCCTAACAGCTTGAACCGCTGAGCATCACAACTTGTTGCCACTGCGCACCATAGCTTGCGTCCGCTAAGCATGACAGCTTGCTGTCCGAGGAATATTTCCCCGCCGCTGTGCATCACAGCTTGCACTGTTGGCTAACAGATTGAAAGATATTTAAAGAAAAACAAGAACAATCACAACACCAGAAAGCTGGAAAAGAAAAATTGAAAAATAAAGCTAATGCAGGAGCAAAATCAGTTCTAAATCTGATCCAAGAACTTATAAGAATATAGATCTTCAAGCACAATCTCTCTCTCTATTCTTTCTCTGCACACTCTTTCTTTCCTCTCGGACTTTTTCTACTCTCACGATACTCTATTTTTCTCTTCTCTGGAGTTCTCTTTGCAACTCTCTCTTCTTCTTCTCTTTTCATAGTGGCTCTCTTTCAAAATTCTTTTTGGATCACTTCACATGCTCTCGCTTAACCTTGCTCAAAAACTTCGTGATCATCTCTCTCAAACGATGGAGGTCTTCTATTTATCGGTCTTCTAAAAATCTATGGTCCCCACAGAGTTTTCAGTTTGGCGCATGAAGAGAACACACCCGCCCAAACATATAATCCATAAAGTGCTTCAAGAGGCCACGTGTCAGATGCAGATGGACAATGATCCACATGGTAGAATATCAGAATGATATCTACCTTGGATCACGTGCCAATCATTAGAGTCTTGGGTCACGTGCTCCACTTAAGTTTTTGCTGCTTTCAGAGACGTAGTGATTAACCCTATAATTCAGATGATAAACATTTAGTCAAACACTTAGAGTGCATACTTAATGCTCAGACCAATGATATAAATCTATATGCAAATGCCTCAGAGCATGGTCATGATGTACAGACATATAGACGTTGATGCTTAGACCCTGAACATGCTCAGACTTATATGTGTGTAGCCTTTACCTTGTGCACAGACCTTTATTATGCATGTGCTTAGACCTCGAAGTATGCATATGTACGGACCCTCTAGAATCATATGAAAATGTGCACAGACTTGTCCTTGCAAATGTGCACGGACCTTGAGTTTGAACGTGCACAGACCTTAGTTATGCAGGATACCAATGTGCACCGACTTCAGTCATGCACAATGCAAATGTGCACCGACCTCAGTCATGCAGAATGCCAATGTGCACCGACCTTAGTCATGCATACTGCCAACGTGCATCGACCTCCATCATGCAAGATGCCAATGTGCACCGACCTTAGTCATGCATACTGCAAACGTGCACCGACCTCAGTCATGCACACTGCAAACGTGCACTGACCTCAGTCATGCAGGATGCAGAAAGTGCTCTGACCTTATGATGGCTAAGGCAGGATGTGCATCGACCTTAGTATAACTAAGGTGAAAGTGCACCGACCTATGTGTTGTCTGACAAAATGTGCACCGACCTACATATGCAAACCAGCAAAATGTGCATCGACCTGTGTGAAGGTGTGAATAGGATATACATCGACCTTCATTTGCTATGAACAATGATGTGCATCAACCTTAGATAATGAAGGACATGAATATGCATCAACCTTTCAGACTTAGTGAAATAGTGCATTGACCTCTGACACTTCAGCCTAAAACTTGCACTGACTTAATGAGAAAATAGAGTGAATGTGCATCGACCTTTGGTTTGACACTAAGACAGAGAACATGTTTATTCAGTAAGAAAATACTTATGCATTTCAGTCCTAATAATGATTCATATACTGTCATTATCAAAACCAAGGTTCCAATAGCCCCATCTCCTGGCTGCTGGATCAGGGACTCAATGTAGTGCCCCACCCTATACTCGGTCCAGTATATCACGCTCATCGGATATAGGAGGCAATGCCATAGTGGGAACCACCCAACAGAACAGAAGCAGGTTGAGATTTACACAAATAAAAGTGCAAGATTCACAGCGGAAGAAGAAATATAATATATCATCGAATGTCCAAATACCAGCATCACAATAGCCCAATAGAAATAAAGTTCCAACTAGCTATTACAATAACAACCAGAGTTCATAATTCAAGCCTCTTGTAGACTCTCACAAGCTACCTCTAATGACAGAAAAAGGGAAACTATCAATGATCACGCCTGGGCCTTCGGCTCAGACTCACTTGGCTCTAAATCCTCGTCCTCACCAGCGGATTCGCCTGGAAAATTATCAAGTGTAAGTCTACGAATAGACTTAGCAAGATTTAGAAATTCAAACAAGCCTCCTATACAAGCATAATACACTTGGCCGATCTCTAAACGCTTCAACTCCCTAATGCTTAACGGTTTGCAGGAGAAATAACAACGGCTTTCCGAAATGAAATACGTTGAGAATACTGAAAACACCTCATGAGTGCAATGCCGATTGAAATACAACTATGAACAGGGTATGCAACAGTGCACTATGCTGAATTTAGTCATGCAGTGAAGATGCATAGCAAATCTTGAAGAGGATACATATGCCAAGTCTTGGTGAATCCAAAATAGGGTCAAGGAGACACCATGCATCTATGTGTAGCCTTAAGGAACAGAAATCAGAACTAAATGGAATATATATATATACAGATGTACAAGGTCCGGAAAGGATAGATATCAGAGCTTACAATTCAGTTTAGAGGTCAATTCAGAATTCAATTCAGAACTAACGGAACAAATAACATATAACAGAGTCAATAGACTTCATATCCAAATCACAATTTTTCAGATGTTCTGAATTGAATAGAGGACCCAGACACATTGCCCAAACCACCACTAGAAGGTCATATATGGATACCAAATCACCTAGGCAATGGCGATGAGGTCTTGATTAACTGCGCAAAACTGGAGGAAAATATTCTCCACCTTAACCAGTGGAACTTGTCCACCTCTAGGATTTCACCCCCGTGCCCTCGGGGTCATAAACATATTGAGCCTCCCCACAGGGGCATTTCTACGGTTTGGCTCCAAGCCCTTCTATAGCAGCGGTGTCCCTTTGGTCCATGATTTGTCTCATAGCATAAGAGTTCAAAATGGTAACAAAAGATATGCCAAAAGGAATTTCTGAATATGCAGTCATGTAATAAGAATGTAATGAAGATCATAGTATAAGGGTTTATAATGTCAAGAATAGTATGTCAAAAGGGCTTTCAGAACATGCAGTCATGCAAGACAAAAAGTGCATTGAAGGTTAGCAAACAGAATTCCTAAACGTGCAACCATGCAAGAAAGATGCAATAACAAATGAACTTGGAAATGCTTACATGATGGAATTAGATTATTTGAGTAACCCTACTGATTTACAAATTATTAGCATGTCATGTAGTGGGTTGAGGAAAAATCTAATTAAAACAATCAGTAATGGGAAGCAAAACTGTGGTATAGTGGAAAGGATAGCTTTTATGAAGCAAAAGACTACATTTCCCCACGTTCAAAACACTAAAGGATAGGAACTATAGGGCAGAAGTCGACTCTGACAGGGATAGGTGTCGACACCTGCAGCATTCCAGAAACTGGACTGGGCAGAAATCACAACATGTGTCAACACATACAGGGCCATGTGTCAACACATACTGCATTCCAGAAACAAAACTGGGAAGAATTCACAGCAAGTGTCGACACCCACAGGGCCATGTGTCGACACATGCAGCAACCAGAAACAAAACCAACCGCCCAGTGAATCAACGCTCCCTCACATGTCTGCCATACGTCTGAGTAAAAACTAACAAACTTACTCAAGGAAGAAACAACATATTCCACACTCAAACCTCACACTTTACACACTTACCCATCATATATTAATCTTGATTAAAAGATATTACATTATTCAAGATACGATGCTATGCATATCCACCAATTTGCCGATTTACCCAGAAATCAAACCGAACTTCATCAAATAAAAACGACATGCTCTGTACTCAAAACATAAATATTCCACACTAATACCACGCATATTTCACTTGAACCATATGTATTTCATGCTCAAATTATCATACATAAATCTGGATTTCAAGATAGTACATTATTCAGAAACAATACTACACATCCGCCAATTCGTTCGAGTACCCCGAAATCGAGCCAAACTAGGAAAAAACAAGATTTTTCATACTCAAACCATGATTAGAACTTAGGTTTCAAGATATTATAACAAGCACAAAAGGTAGATTTCAAATTTCAGATCTTGCCTTATAGTGGATGAAAAATGATAGAAAACCCCTCCGCCTCCGGCAAGAGACGGGAAGACGAAAGCCTCGAGAACCACAATCTCACAGCGACTAGATGACCGGGGAGGTCACCCAAGAGCAGAAGCGATCTCTCCACCTCCTTCTATGACCCTTGGCTCCCTCTTGGCTTTTCAAAACCGCACCAAGTACTCCCCAAAACGTAAAAACTAGCGTGAGAGAAAGAGGGAGGAAACTCCCATGAAAAAGGGCTGGGGTTTCCCCCAAAACCTCCGGCGGTTACAAGAATTAAGGAAGGGATAAAGATCCCACTAATCTCTCCAAGAGTTTGGCGGTTACAGAAGAGAAAAAAAATGGGGGAAAAGGAGCCACGGTCGGAAATGCCCATCATAAGAAGAGGAAAAGTTACTATTCACTCTACCCTTTGAAAAATTAAATCTAATAATATAACAAGGATTTTCAAAAACTAATTGCTACCCATTTTTCAGCACCATTTAATCTATCATGGAAAAATATAAAAAAATTAAAAACTCAAGAAATGAAAATTGACCCGAAAATGAATAGTAACATTTTCTTTTAACGTGGCTCGTTTTAAGGAAATGATAAAATGCACACATAAAATATGAATTACAATAAGTTAAATTACATAATTTTAATTTCATCAAATTTTAATTTATTTCAACCAAATACTAGTTAATTATTTTTTTTAAATAATATTTCAAGCACCTAACCAGTTTATTGACAAAAAAATTCTCTATGAATTATGATAAAACTCTCGGGTACTACACCCTCTCCCCCTTAAAAGAAACTTCGTCCCCGAAGTTTAAGGTTAAGCACTTACCGAAAAGATGGGGATACTTCTTCTTCATCTCCTCTTCGAGCTCCCACGAAGCCTCCTCATGAGATACATTCCTCCATAGGACCTTCACCAATGGAATGGATTTTGATCTGAGGACTTGCTCCTTGCGATCCAAAATCTTGACTGGTTGCTCCTCGAATGACAAATCCGATTGGAACTCCAAACCTTCATAGTTGATAATGTGGGACGGATCATGGACATATTTGCGGAGCATGGATACGTGGAACACCCGATGAATGGCCACCATGGATGGAGGTAAAGCCAACCAATATGCCACGTTCCTTACCTTGTCCAGAATCTCGAAAGGTCCAATGAATCTTGGCTGCAACTTCCCTTGCTTGCCGAATCTTGACACTCCCTTAATTGGTGACACCTTGAGGAGAACATGCTCACCTGCTACAAAGTCTAGATCCTTCCTTCTATTATCTGCATAGCTCTTCTGCCGATCTTGGGCTATTTTCAATCTTTGCTGAATTTGCTGAATCTTCTCAGATGTTTCTTGCACCACTTTGGGCCCAATCAACTACTTGTCGCCAACCTCTTCCCAACATAGAGGAGATCTACATGGCCTCCCATACAAAGCCTCAAATGGAGCCATGCCTATACTTGCATGATAACTATTATTGTAGGTAAATTCTACCAACGGTAAATGTCACTCCCAATCTCCTCTCAAATCAAGAATACAGGCTCTCAACATATCCTCCAAAGTGCGAATGGTCCTTTCAGACTGACCATCTGTCTGGGGGTGATATGTCGAGCTGAGCTTCAACCGGGACCCAAAAGCATTCTGCAATCCTTGCCAAAGTCTCGATGTGAAGCGAGGATCCCGATCTGAAATAATGGACTTCAGAACTCCATGAAATTTGACGATGTTCTCAATATAAAGACGTGTCAAGCTCTCCTCAGATTGCCTCTTCTTCATGGCTAGAAAATGAGCAGTCTTCGAGAATCGATCCACAATCACCCAAATAAAATCATTGCCCTTCGATGATCGAGGCAAGCCTGTAACAAAATCCATTGTGATATCCTCCCACTTCCATTGTGGTATCTCGATCATTTGCATCAACCCAGACGGTCTTTGGTTTTCAGCTTTAACCTACTGACAAACCAAACATCTAGACACAAATTCCACTAAATCTTTCTTCATACCGGGCCACCAAAAGGACCGCTTCAAATCTTGATACATCTTGTTACTACAAGGATGAATGGAGAATTTTGACCAGTGAGCTTCCTCCATCACTTCATTCTTCAATTCAACCACATCAGGCACGCAAATTCTATGCTTAAATCTGACCACACCATCTTCATCTCGGGCAATTCCAGTCTTACCAATCATACCTTGCAACTGAGGGTCCTCTCGCTGAGCTTCTATTACTCGATCCATAATTGTTGACCTGATGCATAGCTGAGTATGGACGTCAAAAAAAAGGATGATGATCATGCGACATGCACGTCTCAGCACTCAAGAGCGAGTCGAAGACGGGAAAGCCGAATAAACCCTATGCCTCCTCCAAGCAGGACGAATACATACTCGGTGCTCCGCCACCCAACAAAGAAGCCCCTCGGGCTGAAGAGATGGCCTCGGCTCTCCAGTTGGCATTGCTGAAGGCCGAATCAAAAGAAACTCAGGAATTCGAACACATGTTCGGCACGCACCGGAGATCACTCAAAGTTCCGAATCGGGATTCAGAGGTCCTGAACTAAACACCCCGACGGCAGTGCATTACGACTAAAGCAACACGGGAGGACAAGCATCCGTTCGAATAGCCGTGAAGCCAAGACGAAGTCTAAACCGGCGCGTCCTGCCCTTAAACCGGCACGCCCTTGCATGGTCCTTAAACCGGCGCCCCCCCTCTTGCTTGGCTGATCCGGCGCGCCCCTACTCACTTGGTGATACGGCGTGCTAATTGCATTTGGGTTTAAACCAGCGCGCCCCTGGCCACGCCGGTTTAACCCCATTCTATCCCATCTGTCAACCGATACTCTATTCTCCTATCGGATTCAGGTGCAAGTTCAAGGGGGCATAGCATTCAATGCTACCAAGCTCTGCCTCCACATCCGTTCGACAGCACAGAAGTGGCAACGGTGAAGCAGGCCCCGGCAAACGAGCAGCAGCTTACGGCACAAACCACCAGCATCCAGCGCAACGAGTCAACTCCCAGCGTTGCTGCGAGCAAGGCAGAGGTGGCGGGAATTCTCCCCCACTGGCCATTTCTATAAGAAACGCAACCCGTCCTATATATATAGGTGGGTGGAAGAAGAGAGGACGGGATGGAACCCCCGAAGGGCGATTGAAAAGAGAAGAGAGGGCCACCCGAAGAGAAGAAAAAGCTTCATCCCGTGCCAGAGAAGAGAAGAGAAGGGAGGAGAGTGAGAGTGAGAGGTGAGCTCGGAGGGGGAGGAGCTTGTGCTCTGTTCCCCCTCCCCCATCGATGTATTCCCTCCTTTCTCTCTGATGTATTCCCCCCTTTTCTCGCTTTAGGGTAGATTCCCCGCTGTATTTCCCTTTGCAAATGAATAAAAAGAAAGGTTTTTTTGCAACATATGGTGTTCTTCTGCTTCCCTCTCTTTCCCTCTGCCTTCTCCTCATCCGGGGCCCTTCGAAGCTTGCTTCTCCATAGCATGGCCTTTGAAGGAGTCCGTCAGGGGATGAACATTCATGGCCTCGTGGCATACATTTGTCCCGCTTCACGAAATCATCACCCGTAAGCTGCTGGAACTCTTGAAGGCTTGTCCTCGAGTCTCCACATGCACTTATGGGTTAACGGAGGCCTTACTCCGAGTTTTGAGGTTCACCCCGGAGCAATCCGTTTGCTGTTCCCCATTTTTCTCTGGCAAGCTTCAGTCCGGGGAAGATGCTGCCCAAATTTTGCCAGGCCAAGAACACATAAGAACAAACGAATCAAACTAAACTCTCTGAGGGCCAGAGCTGCATGCGCTTGAAGCCTCTGAATCAAACTAAACATCTGAACAAACCAGGCTCCTTCATGTCTGAAACCCCGGACCTTTGAGTTCCTGCAACAAACTCTTCTAATAAAACACTCGAATCTTCATGCTAATCCACCTTAATAAACAATTAAAACACTTAAACTTCCTCTCCACAAACTTAATCCACCAATTCGATGAACAAACCAATCAACAAATTAACTTGCAGTTGAAAGAAAGAAGAAACAGAGCCAACAAGAATGAAAGAAAACCGCATGGAAGCCATCTCGGCGTGCTCCTAATCCGACGTAGGCTAATCCGGTGCGGTGCCCCCCCACGCCGGTTTAGCTTCACACTCAAAACCCCCTTCATTTTCTTGACATCTATCCGGCGCGCCCCCTTGCATAGCCCCCTTTAACTGACGCGCCTCACTATTCATTACCCTATTCCGACGCGCCCCTTGCATAGCCCCCTTAAACCTGCGCGCCTCACTATTCATTACCCTATTCCGGCGTGCCCCTGGCCCCTCTTCCTTCTTGCCATGTAACTGGCGCATGCCCCCCTTAACATCTTTAACCGGCGTGCCCCTTTGCATCCCCTTTACCGGTGCGCCCCCCCCCTTGGCATCCCCTTATCCGGCGCGCCCATTTGTTTTCTTAAACCAGCATGCCTCATAAAAGAAAACATACGTTAGCTAAATAGAAGAAAAGGGTTGAAACTAATGAATAAAACAAAAGAAGGAACTTAAACTAATGAATGAGAACGGAATAACACGAATCACCCTCATGAGAATAAACAACATAATGAATCGCTCTTATAATCAAAATTTTGTTCCGAGGGCTCCGCCCCCGGAAACCCCGCGACCTGACCGCGCAGGTCGATCCGAGTGCGAAGGCGCACGATGGCGAGTTCGGGCTCCACACCAACCAATCCGCTTCCCCAGACTGTGTTTGAAGAGAAAAGTAATGATGCCCCACTAGATCGGACTTGGATCTCGGGAGCCCTCGCCCGTACGTGACCATGATCCGAACTTATCCTGGGCCGATAGTTCGTTAGCTCGACCTGTCTTCATCGGGATCCGATCCCGCACCCACATTAAACTTGCCGCACCTACGGCAGACATCCGTACGGTTTTATCATCATCCTCGACGCTATTAATACGGACTTCCGTCCGAATAATGAATGGTTCGTTAGTGACCGACATATATGTCGGGATCCAATCCCTCACCCACATGAAACTTGCCGTACCTACGGCAGATATTCGTATGGCTTTATCATCGTCTTCGATGCTTCAAATGCGGGCTCTCGTCCGAACAATGAATGCTCCGTTAGTAACCGACATATATATACCGGGATCTAATCCCGCACCCACACTAAACTTGCCGTACCTACGGCAGATATCCGTGTGGTTTTGTTGTTGTCTTCGACGCTTCAAATGCGGACTCTCGTCCGAACGACGAACGGTCCGTTAGTGATCGACATACATACCAGGATCTAATCCCACGCTTGCATTAAACTTGCTGTACTCCCGGCAGACGTTTGTACGGGTTTATTTCCATTTACTTCTTGCCTTCAATACAGATCTTTGTCCGAACATAAAATGGTCCATGAATGACCAACAAAATATGAATGGAACGAGACGGCTCTCGTCTTTCCCGAACCCTACGTGTGGGAATGTCAATAAGACCTTCGTGAGTCACGTTTGGACCTCGGGTTCGCCCCAACCATGGTCATCGCCTGACCCACATCCTAGGCCTATAGCCAGTTATCTCTGTACACATCTTTGTTTTGGAATCTAGTCCCGGGACAGTTCCCGCAGCCCTTCCGTACCGGAAATATTAATGATGCCCACGCAAGCCTCTTTTGGACCGCGGGAGGCGCCCCCGGAATGGTCCTGACTCGATCTTGTACCGGGCCAATAAACTCGCTGATTTCCGACCACTCTAACCGAGATTCAACCGAATGTCTCCTATCCCTTTGAACAATAAACTTGCCGTACCCCGGCATACATATGCTCCAGTTTTCTCCGTGATGATCACGATTCTCTGAAGCCGGACGCTCGTTCGAATATCAAAATGGTCCCTTGAGTGACCGACATATTTCGAATGCTTGCTTCCTTAGACATAGGCTTTCTAACTGATTCGAGACCGCTATCAGCTTGTTTCTCTCGATATAGTTTTCTGGCCATGAGGCCCTGATTCCCGGTGATTAATCAAGGGTGTTCCCCTCTCTGAGGGGATGTAAATGACGACGTGACCTTTATGGCATGGAGGGTGTTGGTTCCGACACGAACCACACAATCGTCTGATTAGTCAGATCGAGCGCATAATAAATAGTCACTTTGTGACTGGCACACCCACGCACTTAATAAATGAATAAACCTACCGAATAAATCGACTTAAAGAAAACAAATAAATGAGCGTGTCGAAAAGTGCGTCCACACTGAGCAACGAACGCCTGGCAAAGTTGAGGCTCAATTGATGCCATGGAACACACAGCATCCTCAATCATCTTCCAATCTTGCTGCATCAAAGTCCGCTTCCGACTAAGGGCATCAGCCACAACATTAGCCTTTCCCGGATGATATTGCAGCTCAAAATCATAGTCCTTCAAGAATTCAACCCATCGCCTCTGGCGCAAATTTAGCTCCTTCTGAGAAAACAAATACTTAAGACTCTTGTGGTCCGTGAAGACTTCAAACTTGACTTCATACAAGTAATGTCTGCAGATCTTCAATGCATGGACAACGGCGGCCAACTTCAAGTCATGTGTAGGGTAATTTTTTTCGTGCTCCTTCAGTTGCCTGGAGGCATATGCGACCACCCTACCATTCTGCATTAGAACACAACCGATCCCGATCCGTGAAGCATCAGTGTAGAGAGTGAACATATCGATGCTATTGGGTAGGATCAAGCGTGGTGCTGACGTCAGCCGATCCTTTAATTCTTGGAAATTCCGTTCACATTCCTCGGACCACATGAACTTCACTCCTTTCCTTGTTAGCCTTGTCAAAGGCGCCGCAATAGAAGCAAAATCCTTAATGAACTTCCTGTAGTAACCAGCCAACCCGAGAAAACACCAAATTTCTATGGGGGATTTCGGAGCCTCCCATTCTAATACAGCTTGGACCTTGGCTGGGTCAACTGTCAGGCCACTTCCGGATATCACATGGCCAAGAAAATGAACCTCCTTCATCCAGAAATCGCACTTGCTGAACTTCGCATAAAGCTTGTGCGCCCGAAGAGTCTCCAAAACAATCCTCAAATGTTCCTTGTGAGACACTTCATCTGGGGAATAAATCAAAACATCATCTATGAACACAACCACAAAGCTATCCAGATAAGGCCTAATCACCCGATTCATTAGGTCCATAAATGCTGCAGGGGCATTCGTTAGACCAAAGGGTAGAACCAGGAATTCGTAATGGCCATATCTAGTTCGGAAAGCTATCTTGGAAATATCCTCCTCCTTGATCCAGATCTGATGGTAACCCGATCTTAAATCGATCTTCGAGAACATCGAAGCACCTTGCAGTTGGTCAAAGAGATCACCAATACGAGGCAAAGGATAACGGTTCTTGACACTCACCTGATTGAGCTTCCGGTAATCAATACAGAGGCGAAGTGATCCGTCCTTCTTCTTCACGAACAAGACTGGGGCTCCCTAAGGTGAGACACTTGGTCGAATAAAGCCCTTATCTATTAGTTCTTGCAACTGCTTCCTTAGCTCTGCCAATTCTGCAGTTGCCATTCGATACGGGCACTTAGATATCGGCGTTGTACCGGGCACAAGGTCAATAGAGAACTCAATCTCTCTTGCTGGCGGAAACCCTGGAAGATCCTTTGGAAAGACATCAGGAAAATCTCGAACCACTTCAATCTCCTCTAGCAACAGGGCCTGAGAAACCTCAGATGAGGCTACCACCCAAGCAAGAAAAGCATTGCCACCCTTACACAACAACCGAGCTGACTTCATGGCCGAGACTACAAATTTCCCCGACCCAATCTGAGACAAAGGGTGGAAAAACTCCTTCTCGCCTGAGCTGTGATAAACCACTCACTTCTTTCAGCAATCAATGAGAGCATAATACTTCTCGAGCCAATCCAACCCAAGAATAACATCATAATCCTTCATCTTTAAAAGGTAGAAATGTCCAGCTAGCTCTTTTCCTCCGATAACCACCAGCAAGGAAGGATAGCTCTTTGCGGTGGACATAACTCCAGTGGGCGTGTGCACTAGGAGAGGCACATCCAAACTTGATGGCATCAAGCCCAAATCATCATGCAACATCTTGGAAAATCATTCGGACACAAATGAATGAGTAGCACCGGTGTCGAATAAAAGTCTAGCATGGAAACCTGACACTAGAAGTGTACCTTCTGTCACGTTGTCTGCTTGCTCTGCATCTTCTCTGGCCAATGCAAACACTCGTGCCGGCGCTCGGGGAAGCATGGCTGACTTCATTGGTGCTGCGGCGGCAGTTGCTGTAGGAGCTTGAGTTGTAGAAGGTAGCTGCATCTTCGGACAATCCTTGATCTTATGCTTCGAGCTTCTGCATCTGAGACACTTCCCGGCTACCATCCAACACTCCTTACACCCATGCCATTTCTCGCAGTGCTTGCATTCACTTTTGACTTCAGCCGATGATCTTCCTGATCCTCTTACTTGCGTCGACATCGGCTTTGTTGATGTATAAGCAGGCGACTGGGTAGAGGGATTCTTCTTGCGGACCTGGCGTTGGAAAGATGATGACGGCCTCTTCAGTTGGGCCTTCTTCTCTTCTTGGTACTGCTCCATGTCACTTTCTTGTCGGCACGCGGCACCCAGAGCTTCTTCCATTGTGCAGTGGTTGAAAGCAACCAATTTAGTCCTCAACGACGGTCGAAGACCCGATACAAACTTATTCACCTTCCTCCGCTCATCTGCTACAATATGAGGTGCATAACGCGCCAACTCCACAAAGCGAGCTTCATACTCCAGCACTGTCATAGACCCCTAGGTCAAAGTGAGAAACTCCTGCTCCATCCGGTCTTGAACATGCTCGGGGATGTATTTTGCTCGGAACAAGCGAACAAAATCTCCCCACGACACCTCTCTAGCTCCATTCTCGAATTGATTTCGTAGAATTGAAGACCACCAAACATCAGCACGCTCCTCCAACATGAATGTTGCCAAGTTAACCTTCTCATCCTCATCACAACGGACGGTCTGAAAAATCTTCTCCATCGCTCGCAGCCAATGCTCTGCAACTAGGGGATGACTCTCCCCCTTAAAAGAAGGCGGGTTCATTCTCCAGAACTTCTCCATGGCTGACGGCCCTTCTGCCATCCTCGGCACTGCCTCCGGGTGCAGTTGAGCCTAACCAAACCATATAGATCAGTTACGAGGCCTACACGACATCTGATGCATAATTCCATCCAATCTATATCATACCTGGGACTGAGCTTGCACCTGAGCCTGCAATGCCGCCTCTACATTTGCTTGCGTCTGCATCACTTGCACCAACCCCTGCATGAATGTACCATAGTCGACCAATGGCAGTGGTGGCAGCACCAGTAAACCTTGCTGGCTTGCATCCGCATCTCTCCTCGGCTCCTCCTCGCGAGCTGGGGTAGCAGCATGACGACCACGCGATGCCATAACCTTGAAAAAAAACAATTAAGTTCGGCCAAGCTAGATGCCTTATTATTGTTACTTATTTGCTTTCCTTATATTCTTTAGCCACTTACCAGTGGAACTATCTAGATCTTGGGATATGGACTTAGCTGATGGTTTTACTTATGTAAACTCTCAACCTATGGTCTCTGATACCACTCTCTGTAGCGCCCCACCCTATACTCGGTCTAGTATATCACTCTCATCAGATATAGGAGACAACGCCATAGTGGGAACCACCCAACAGAATAGAAGCAGGTTGAGATTTACACAAATAAAAGTGCAAGATTCACAGCGGAAGATGAAATATAATATATCAGCGAATGTCCAAATACCAGCATCACAATAGCCCAATAGAAATAAAGTTCCAACTAGCTATTACAATAACAACCAGATTTCATAATTCAAGCCTCTTGTAGACTCTCACAAGCTACCTCTAATGACAGAAAAAGGGAAACTATCAACGATCACGCCTGGGCCTCCGGCTCGGACTCACTTGGCTCTAAATCCTCATCCTCACCAGTGGATTCTCCTGGAAAATTATCAAGTGTAAGTCTACGAATAGATTTAGCAAGATTCAGAAATTCAAACAAACCTTCTGTACAAGCATAATACACTTGGCCGATCTCTAAACGCTTCAACTCCCTAATGCTTAACGGTTTGCAGGAGAAATAACAGCGGCTTTCAGAAATGAAATACGTTGGGAATACTAAAAACACCTCATGAGTGCAATGCCGGTTGAAATACAACTATGAACAGGGTATGCAACAGTGCACTATGCTGAATTCAGTCATGCAGTGAAGATGCATAGCAAATCTTGAAGAGGATACATATGCCAAGTCTTGGTGAATCCAAAATAGGGTCAAGGAGACACCATGCATCTATGTGTAGCCTGAAGGAACATAAATCAGAACTAAATGGAATATATATATATATATGCAGATGTACAAGGTCCGGAAAGGATAGATATCAGAGCTTACAATTCAGTTTAGAGGTCAATTCAGAATTCAATTCAGAGCTAACGGAACAAATAACATATAACAGAGTCAATAGACTTCATATCCAAATCATAATTTTTCAGATGTTTTGAATTGAATAGAGGACCCAGACACATTGCCCAAACCACCACTAGAAGGTCATATACGGATACCAAATCACCTAGGCAATGGCGATGAGGTCTTGATTAACTGCGCAGAACCAGAGGAAAATATTCCCCACCTTAACCAGTGGAACTTGTCCACCTCCAGGATTTCACCCCCGTGCCCTCGGGGTCATAAACATATTGAGCCTCCCCACAGGGGCATTTCTACAGTTTGGCTCCAAGCCCTTCTTTAGCAGCAGTGTCCCTTTGGTCTATGATTTGTCTCATGGCATAAGAGTTGAAGATGGTAACAAAAGATATGCCAAAGGGAATTTCTGAATATGCAGTCATGTAATAAGAATGTAATGAAGATCATAGTATAAGGGTTTTTAATGTCAAGAATAGTATGTCAAAAGGGCTTTCAGAACATGCGGTCATGCAAGACAAAAAGTGCATTGAAGGTTAGCAAACGGAATTCCTAAACGTGCAACCATGCAAGAAAGATGCAATAACAAATGAACTTGGAAATGCTTACATGATGGAACTAGATTATTTGAGTAACCCTACTGATTTACAAATTATTAGCATGTCATGTAGTGGGTGGAAGAAAAATTTCATTAAAAACAATCAGTAATGGGAAGCAAAATGGTGGTACAGTGGAAAGGATAGCTTTTATGAATCAAAAGACTACATTTCCCCACGTTCAAAACACTAAAAGATAGGAACTACAGGGCAAAAGTTGATTCTGACAGGGGTAGGTGTCGACACCTACAGCATTCCAGAAAATGGACTGGGCAGAAATCACAACATGTGTCGACACAAATAGGGCCATGTGTTGACACATACTACATTCCAAAAACAAAACTGGGCAGAATTCACAGCAAGTGTCGACACCCACAGGGCCATGTGTCGACACATGCAGCAACCAGAAACAAAACCACCCGCCCAGTGAATCAACGCTCCCTCACATGTCTGCCATACGTCTGAGTAAAAACTAACAAACTTACTCAAGGAAGAAACAATATATTCCACACTCAAACCTCGCACTTTACACACTTACCCATCATATATTAATCTCGATTAAAAGTTATTACATTATTCAAGATACAATGCTATGCATATCCACCAATTCGTCGATTTACCCAGAAATCAAACCGAACTTCATCAAATAAAAACGACATGCTCTGTACTCAAAACATAAATATTCCACACTAATACCACACATATTTTACTTGAACCATATGTATTTCATGCTCAAATTATCATACATAAATCTGGATTTCAAGATAGTACATTATTCAGAAACAATATTACACATCTGCCAATTCGTTCGAGTACCCTGAAATCAAGCCAAACTAGGAAGAAACAAGATTTTTCATACTCAAACCATGATTAGAACTTAGGTTTCAAGAATTATAACAAGCACAAAAGGTAGATTTGAGATTTCAGATCTTGCCTTATAATGGATGAAAAATGATAGAAAACCCCTCCGCCTCCGACAAGAGACGGGAAGATGAAAGCCTCGAGAACCACGATCTCACAGCGACTAGATGACCGGGGAGGTCACCCAAGAGCAGAAGCGATCTCTCCTCCTCCTGCTACAACCCTTGGCTCTCGGCTTTTCAAAACCGCACCAAGTACTCCCCAAAACGTAAAAACTAGCGTGAGAGAAAGAGGGAGAAAACTCCCGTGAAAATGGACTGGGGTTTCCCCCAAAACCTCCGGCGATTATAGGAATTAAGCAAGGGATAAAGATCCCACTAATCTCTCCAAGAGTTCTGCGATTACAGAAGAGAAAAAAAATGGGGAAAAAGGAGCCACGATCGGAAATGCCCACCGTAAGAAGCGGAAAAGTTACTATTCACTCTACACTTTGAAAAATCAAATCTAATAATATAACAAGGATTTTCAAAAAATAATTGCTACCCATTTTTCACCACCATTTAATCTATCATGGAAAAATATACAAAAATTAAAAGCTCAGGAAATGAAAATTGACCCGAAAATGAATAGTAACATTTTCTTTTAACGTGGCTCATTTTAAGGAAATGATAAAATGCACGCATAAAATATGATTTAAAATAAGTTAAATTACATAATTTTAATTTCATCAAAATTTAATTTATTTCAACCAAATACTAGTTAATTATTCTTTTTTAAAAATAATATTTCAAGCACCTAACTATTTTATTGACAAAAAAATTCTCTATGAATTATGATAAAACTCTCGGGTACTACACTCAGCCATCTTCTGGCCGCCGTATCACCTGCTTTCCCTATCTTCTTGATTTGAATCCATGTTTAATCAAACCTAATACTGATAGGGGTTTGCTAAGCTCTCCCAGCATGACCCCTGGTTAGTAAGAGAGGTATAATTAGTAGTTTTCATCTGTTCGGGTTTTTCGGCCACTCTCTGAGTGAATAATGAACCGTCTCATAGGCGTACAGTTCCCCGATTTCTCTAGACCCACTGGCCCATGGTTATACCGGTGCTCCCGAGAGCCTTTATGTATATACCTTGGTGCCCGGGACAATATAGCTGGCAAACATGGTCTACGACCCTCGGGTGATATGGGTTTCCCGATGGGCGAGTCGTCAGAGTTCCGTCACCCACTTTGGGGTCCGGGCTATCATTTTGGCATGCCCATCTTTTACAGAGTTTGTCTCAGCTCGTTGTGTGTTGAGTCTGTGATTTTGATGATTACAAAATATTTCTTTACTGTTTGTCTAAAGGTTTTTAGTGGTGCATTAATGTGACTTTTGAAGAGAAACGATGAAATTGTACAGATCTTTCATGCTTATATTCTGTGTTATGAAAAATGGACTTCATGTGTTATTAAGGGATTTTAAAAAATACCCTTGTTCATAACTATGCTCTTCATGAAATCAATGCTTCATGAATGTTACTTTTATCAACATGAATGAATTACTCATGCTGATTTAATGAATGAGTTTTCATGATATTGTACTTGCCTTTGCATTTGGCATGATTGTCTACATGTATGTGTTGAAGCAATTGAGTCTTGAAGATTTCGTAGATACACGAATGCTATTTGATTGTTTGAGCTTCCATGGCTTTATATTTGAATGCTTGAGAGATTCAAAGTTCATCGAATGCCAAAACTTGTGGCTCCTGTTTTTAAGGAAACATTTACTTGATGCAATGTGCATTTGGATGTGTAAAGATATGGAGTTGGATGTGGAAGAATCAAGTTAAGGAGAACTTAATTTTTGATACATAAACTAACTTGATGTTTGTGTGTTTTTATAGGTTCAAGGATGGTTTTTAAACCCTCTCATGTTAAGTGGATGATGGTAACATCTAACCATTTTTTATGCTTGAATTGAATGGGGTTTGAAGTGTTTTTATAACCCAAACTGGCATGGGTCGACCCATAGGGTCGACCCTTAGTGTTTCTGGGTCTGTCCGAAGGTGGAAACTGGGGTCTGTCCTAAGGTGGAAACTAGGGGTCGACCCCTATGTTTTTGGATTTTTTTTTCTTCTGTCCGTGCTCTGTCTGCTCGAGGGTCGACCCCAAGCGTCGACCCATTCTAGTCAGGACTTTTGAAAAGTTTCTAAACCCTTTCAAACTTTACCAAAATACCCCCCAAAGGTTCTTAGACATATAAGGGTGTTTTTAACATATTTTGGGAGGGTCTTATGAGTCTTTTGTCCATTCTTCTATATATATGAACATGAGCCCCGAATTTGTGAGAGAAGATCCCTAATGCTTATTTGTTCTATCTTGTAGGAGAAGAAAAGGGGGAAAAGGAAGAGGAGCTCTTGCAAGGAGGTTATCATATACATCAAGGCATCTTTGGAGCTCGTGATAGAAGAGGAAAAGGAGTGGCCCAAGGAGAGGAACAAGATGATGCTGGAATCATGATCGTCTGACTCCGAACCAAGAAGAGCTAGATCATTTTGAGAAGGGCGAGCTTTACATTTCATATATGTTCTTTGTTTCAATTTTTAGAAGTTGTTTTGGGCTGATTGTATCCATATCTGAATGTTCGACACATTCCTAAACGGATATTCTGTGTGTGGGTTCGGAGAGTGAATTCTCCGAGTGTTTTGTGTTGACGCTTGTGCGTCGTTTTGTGCGGTGGGTATCCGCGTGTATGTTGGGGTTTTTACCCCGTGTGTGTGCGGAGAAATCCCCATGTTTGCTGTATTCGCAGTGTGTGTGTTGGCGTTTTTACCTTGTGTGTGTGGGGTTTGTCCCCGTGGTTGCTACGGTTTGTAGCGTGTTAGTGAAGCCTTACCGGTTTGGTAAGGGGTGGACGTAGGGAGCACGTCGTGGTCCCAAGTCACCTTAAAAATTCCCGTGTCTTGTTGTATGATCTATGTGATTGTGTGCTTCACTATCTTATCCATTTGCGCGATCGTGTAAGCTCGGTGAGATTGAGAGAATTAAGTTTATTCTACTTAGTTTAAATTCATCAATCCTATTAGTCTTGGTAATTCCACTGTGAGTAGGTTTGTGTTTTAAATTGGACATAGATATTATTTGAGGGATCTATTCACCCCCCTCTAGATCCGTCTTCTTGCACTACGGGACCAAATAATTGGTATCAGAGCAAGGCTCTGTTGTCCCTAGATCTAACGATCTACAGAGTGATCCCAGTGCATTCTACAATCATGAATTTTTCTGCTGAACATATCTCAATGATTGTTTGCCAATCTTTACTGGTTCAGATTTTAATTCATGGCTAGGCAAACTGTGTGTGGTGATTAATTCTATTAACCCTGGTCTTTGGAAATTAATTTATCATGGTCCAAACAAACTCCTCTTGATGAGACTATGTAGTCTGAAGAGGATGTACTGATGCACCATGATAATGTTATTGCTCTTAGTTTCTTGAAAGCGTCCGTGAGTACTAACAAGTATCCATTTGTATCTTCTTGCAGGACGGCAAAGGAGCTTATGAACCGGTTGATCAAAGCTCAAGAGAAGGAAAGACAAAAATGTCTCATGGCCGATGATGTTGATCAACAAAGTGATGAAAATACAGAAGAGGTAAATTCTGATTCTGAAGACTTTACTCTTGATGAACTTATTGACGCTTATGATGAATTGAAAAAGTAATATAAGAAAATCAAGTCAAAAAATAGAAAATTACAAAAGAAATCTGAAAACACATTCTTTGAAAATGGTTCCTGTCCTGTGATAAATGTGTTGAGCTTGATAACTTGAATGACCTTTTAGAGCATGATGTCGATTGTCACAAAGAAACCATTGCATGTTTAAGAAATGAAAATGTTACCCTCAAGAATAAAATTGATCAATTGGAGAAAACTGAAAAAGATCTAAGAAACAAAATGGAATCAAACTCTATTGATCGTGATAATTTACAAAGAACTGATTATGAATGATAAACTTGTAAATAAAAATGAAGAACTTAAAAAGAAAAATAGTGCTATATTCACTACCAGAAAAAGCGGAATTTCAGACGGACATTATCCGTCTCAAATCCGTCTGAAAATCCGTCGCAAACCATATTTGTAACGGAATTCCGACGGATTTAAGACGGGAATCGACCGTCTGAAATTCTTAGTCACAAATTTGTGACAGTTAATTTGTCTGTCTGAAATTCCGTCTGAAATTAAGACAGAATAAATTTCGGTCACAAATTCCGTCTAAATCTCATACGATAAAATTTCCGTATGTAACTGTCCGTCTGAAATTATCCGTCTGTATTTCATACGGTTTTTAAGACGGATTTATAATTCGTTGTAAATACCGTCAGTAATCCGTCTGAAAGTTTGTCTGAAATCCGCCGCTATATCTGCCGGATATTATGACGGATTACTTTTTCGTCGTAACTACCGATGACGGTTCCATATGCAAATTCGTCCTAAATCCGTCGGTGTTTGAAACGGAAATCACGACGGATATTAATTTCCGTCTGAAATTACCGTCGCTATTCCAAACGGAAATAGCGACGGAGTGAAAATCCGTCTGAAATCAAAAATATATTTTTTTAAAATATTGCGTTTATTTATCTAATAAACCTGTTAAAAAAATTATTGGGAACCTACTGATAACCACAAAAAAACTCAACATCAACGTACCCAAATAAATAAACACCACCGAAAAAAACTCAACATCAACATAGATGTTCAAATAAATAAACACCACCAATAAAAAAATTCCACCATGCTGATCAAATAAATAGAAAAAAAACACATTAACCCAGCTGATCCGTCTGAATAACATAAAACAAATATCATTAAACATCAAGAAATATCTGGTACATCGTCAATATCCTCATCATCCATATCGTCACTGCCCTGCTCATCTCCTCTGTCGCTGCCCGTAGAAGGATCCCCCTACATTAAAAAAATAATAACATTCATTTATAGATAAAAAAATTAGTGCGAAGAAATGAGCATAAATATAAATCAAACATATCAAATTGATAACTGCAGATTTTATAGATCAACTACTAGCTTGAAACAATATTTAGACCCCCGGACCCGACCTGGTAGTTCATTTAAACTAAGTGTATTTTAAAACTGAACTTTGAGCGCCGAGCTCAAACCGGGCATCCGATTTGGATTCCGTCAGTTCTGACAAGTCACTTTCATCTCCCCGGTCGCGTTGGAATGATCGGCACGGCCGTCCGACTTGTATTTCAAGTTTTTGACCCCCGGACCTGACCTGATAGTTCATTTAAACTAAGTGTATTTTAAAACTGAACTTTGAGCGCCGAGCTCAAACCGGACATCCGATTTGGATTCCGTCAGTTCTGACAAGTCACTTTCATCTCCCCGGTCGTGTTGGAATGATCGGCACGGCCGTCCGACCGGTATTTCCAATTTTAGACCCCCAGACCAGACCTGGCAGTTCATTTAAACTTAGTGTATTTTAAAACTGAACTTTGAGCGCCGAGCTCAAACCGGACATCCGATTTGGATTCCGCTAGTTCTGACAAGTCACTTTCATCGCCCCGTCGCGTTGGAATGATCGGCATGGCCGTCCGACCAGTATTTCCAATTTTAGACCCCCGGACCCGACCTGATAGTTCATTTAAACTAAGTGTATTTTAAAACTGAACTTTGAGCGCCGAGCTCAAACCGGACATCCGATTTGGATTCCGTCAGTTCTGACAAGTCACTTTCATCTCCCCGGTCGTGTTGGAATGATCGGCACGGCCGTCTGACCGGTATTCCCAATTTTAGACCCCCGGACCCGACCTGGTAGTTCATTTAAACTAAGTGTATTTTAAAACTGAACTTTGAGCGCCGAGCTCAAACCGGGCATCCGATTTGGATTCCGTCAGTTCTGACAAGTCACTTTCATCTCCCCGGTCGCGTTGGAATGATCGGCACGGCCGTCCGACCGGTATTTCCAATTTTAGACCCCCGGACCCGACCTGATAGTTCATTTAAACTAAGTGTATTTTAAAACTGAACTTTGAGCGCCGAGCTCAAACCGGACATCCGATTTGGATTCCGTCAGTTCTGACAAGTCACTTTCATCTCCCCGGTAGTGTTGGAATGATCGGCACGGCCGTCCGACCGGTATTTCCAATTTTAGACCCCCGGACCCGACCTGGTAGTTCATTTAAACTAAGTGTATTTTAAAACTGAACTTTGAGCGCCGAGCTCAAACCGGGCATCCGATTTGGATTCCGTCAGTTCTGACAAGTCACTTTCATCTCCCCGGTCGCGTTGGAATGATCGGCACGGCCGTCCGACCGGTATTTCCAATTTTAGACCCCCGGACCCGACCTGTAGTTCATTTAAACTAAGTGTATTTTAAAACTGAACTTTGAGCGCCGAGCTCAAACCGGACATCCGATTTGGATTCCGTCAGTTCTGACAAGTCACTTTCATCTCCCCGGTCGTGTTGGAATGATCGGCACGGCCGTCCGACCGGTATTTCCAATTTTAGACCCCCGGACCCGACCTGGTAGTTCATTTAAACTAAGTGTATTTTAAAACTGAACTTTGAGCGCCGAGCTCAAACCGGGCATCCGATTTGGATTCCGTCAGTTCTGACAAGTCACTTTCATCTCCCCGGTCGCGTTGGAATGATCGGCACGGCCGTCCGACCGGTATTTCAATTTTAGACCCCCGGACCCGACCTGGTAGTTCATTTAAACTAAGTGTATTTTAAAACTGAACTTTGAGCGCCGAGCTCAAACCGGACATCCGATTTGGATTCCGTCAGTTCTGACAAGTCACTTTCATCTCCCCGGTCGTGTTGGAATGATCGGCACGGCCGTCCGACCGGTATTTCAATTTTAGACCCCCGGACCCGACCTGGTAGTTCATTTAAACTAAGTGTATTTTAAAACTGAACTTTGAGCGCCGAGCTCAAACCGGGCATCCGATTTGGATTCCGTCAGTTCTGACAAGTCACTTTCATCTCCCCGGTCGCGTTGGAATGATCGGCACGGCCGTCCGACCGGTATTTCCAATTTTAGACCCCCGGACCCGACCTGATAGTTCATTTAAACTAAGTGTATTTTAAAACTGAACTTTGAGCGCCGAGCTCAAACCGGACATCCGATTTGGATTCCGTCAGTTCTGACAAGTCACTTTCATCTCCCCGGTCGTGTTGGAATGATCGGCACGGCCGTCCGACCGGTATTTCCAATTTTAGACCCCCGGACCCGACCTGGTAGTTCATTTAAACTAAGTGTATTTTAAAACTGAACTTTGAGCGCCGAGCTCAAACCGGACATCCGATTTGGATTCCGTCAGTTCTGACAAGTCACTTTCATCTCCCCGGTCGTGTTGGAATGATCGGCACGGCCGTCCGACCGGTATTTCCAATTTTAGACCCCCGGACCCGACCTGGTAGTTCATTTAAACTAAGTGTATTTTAAAACTGAACTTTGAGCGCCGAGCTCAAACCGGACATCCGATTTGGATTCCGTCAGTTCTGACAAGTCACTTTCATCTCCCCGGTCGTGTTGGAATGATCGGCACGGCCGTCCGACCGGTATTTCCAATTTTAGACCCCCGGACCCGACCTGGTAGTTCATTTAAACTAAGTGTATTTTAAAACTGAACTTTGAGCGCCGAGCTCAAACCGGGCATCCGATTTGGATTCCGTCAGTTCTGACAAGTCACTTTCATCTCCCCGGTCGTGTTGGAATGATCGGCACGGCCGTCCGACCGGTATTTCCAATTTTAGACCCCCGGACCCGACCTGGTAGTTCATTTAAACTAAGTGTATTTTAAAACTGAACTTTGAGCGCCGAGCTCAAACCGGACATCCGATTTGGATTCCGTCAGTTCTGACAAGTCACTTTCATCTCCCCGGTCGTGTTGGAATGATCGGCACGGCCGTCCGACCGGTATTTCCAATTTTAGACCCCCGGACCCGACCTGGTAGTTCATTTAAACTAAGTGTATTTTAAAACTGAACTTTGAGCGCCGAGCTCAAACCGGACATCCGATTTGGATTCCGTCAGTTCTGACAAGTCACTTTCATCTCCCCGGTCGTGTTGGAATGATCGGCACGGCCGTCCGACCGGTATTTCCAATTTTAGACCCCCGGACCCGACCTGGTAGTTCATTTAAACTAAGTGTATTTTAAAACTGAACTTTGAGCGCCGAGCTCAAACCGGACATCCGATTTGGATTCCGTCAGTTCTGACAAGTCACTTTCATCTCCCCGGTCGTGTTGGAATGATCGGCACGGCCGTCCGACCGGTATTTCCAATTTTAGACCCCCGGACCCGACCTGGTAGTTCATTTAAACTAAGTGTATTTTAAAACTGAACTTTGAGCGCCGAGCTCAAACCGGGCATCCGATTTGGATTCCGTCAGTTCTGACAAGTCACTTTCATCTCCCCGGTCGCGTTGGAATGATCGGCACGGCCGTCCGACCGGTATTTCCAATTTTAGACCCCCGGACCCGACCTGGTAGTTCATTTAAACTAAGTGTATTTTAAAACTGAACTTTGAGCGCCGAGCTCAAACCGGGCATCCGATTTGGATTCCGTCAGTTCTGACAAGTCACTTTCATCTCCCCGGTCGTGTTGGAATGATCGGCACGGCCGTCCGACCGGTATTTCCAATTTTAGACCCCCGGACCCGACCTGGTAGTTCATTTAAACTAAGTGTATTTTAAAACTGAACTTTGAGCGCCGAGCTCAAACCGGACATCCGATTTGGATTCCGTCAGTTCTGACAAGTCACTTTCATCTCCCCGGTCGTGTTGGAATGATCGGCACGGCCGTCCGACCGGTATTTCCAATTTTAGACCCCCGGACCCGACCTGGTAGTTCATTTAAACTAAGTGTATTTTAAAACTGAACTTTGAGCGCCGAGCTCAAACCGGGCATCCGATTTGGATTCCGTCAGTTCTGACAAGTCACTTTCATCTCCCCGGTCGTGTTGGAATGATCGGCACGGCCGTCCGACCGGTATTTCAATTTTAGACCCCCGGACCCGACCTGGTAGTTCATTTAAACTAAGTGTATTTTAAAACTGAACTTTGAGCGCCGAGCTCAAACCGGACATCCGATTTGGATTCCGTCAGTTCTGACAAGTCACTTTCATCTCCCCGGTCGTGTTGGAATGATCGGCACGGCCGTCCGACCGGTATTTCCAATTTTAGACCCCCGGACCCGACCTGGTAGTTCATTTAAACTAAGTGTATTTTAAAACTGAACTTTGAGCGCCGAGCTCAAACCGGGCATCCGATTTGGATTCCGTCAGTTCTGACAAGTCACTTTCATCTCCCCGGTCGCGTTGGAATGATCGGCACGGCCGTCCGACCGGTATTTCCAATTTTAGACCCCCGGACCCGACCTGGTAGTTCATTTAAACTAAGTGTATTTTAAAACTGAACTTTGAGCGCCGAGCTCAAACCGGACATCCGATTTGGATTCCGTCAGTTCTGACAAGTCACTTTCATCTCCCCGGTCGTGTTGGAATGATCGGCACGGCCGTCCGACCGGTATTTCCAATTTTAGACCCCCGGACCCGACCTGGTAGTTCATTTAAACTAAGTGTATTTTAAAACTGAACTTTGAGCGCCGAGCTCAAACCGGACATCCGATTTGGATTCCGTCAGTTCTGACAAGTCACTTTCATCTCCCCGGTCGTGTTGGAATGATCGGCACGGCCGTCCGACCGGTATTTCCAATTTTAGACCCCCGGACCCGACCTGGTAGTTCATTTAAACTAAGTGTATTTTAAAACTGAACTTTGAGCGCCGAGCTCAAACCGGACATCCGATTTGGATTCCGTCAGTTCTGACAAGTCACTTTCATCTCCCCGGTCGTGTTGGAATGATCGGCACGGCCGTCCGACCGGTATTTCCAATTTTAGACCCCCGGACCCGACCTGGTAGTTCATTTAAACTAAGTGTATTTTAAAACTGAACTTTGAGCGCCGAGCTCAAACCGGGCATCCGATTTGGATTCCGTCAGTTCTGACAAGTCACTTTCATCTCCCCGGTCGCGTTGGAATGATCGGCACGGCCGTCCGACCGGTATTTCCAATTTTAGACCCCCGGACCCGACCTGTAGTTCATTTAAACTAAGTGTATTTTAAAACTGAACTTTGAGCGCCGAGCTCAAACCGGACATCCGATTTGGATTCCGTCAGTTCTGACAAGTCACTTTCATCTCCCCGGTCGTGTTGGAATGATCGGCACGGCCGTCCGACCGGTATTTCCAATTTTAGACCCCCGGACCCGACCTGGTAGTTCATTTAAACTAAGTGTATTTTAAAACTGAACTTTGAGCGCCGAGCTCAAACCGGGCATCCGATTTGGATTCCGTCAGTTCTGACAAGTCACTTTCATCTCCCCGGTCGTGTTGGAATGATCGGCACGGCCGTCCGACCGGTATTTCCAATTTTAGACCCCCGGACCCGACCTGGTAGTTCATTTAAACTAAGTGTATTTTAAAACTGAACTTTGAGCGCCGAGCTCAAACCGGACATCCGATTTGGATTCCGTCAGTTCTGACAAGTCACTTTCATCTCCCCGGTCGTGTTGGAATGATCGGCACGGCCGTCCGACCGGTATTTCCAATTTTAGACCCCCGGACCCGACCTGGTAGTTCATTTAAACTAAGTGTATTTTAAAACTGAACTTTGAGCGCCGAGCTCAAACCGGACATCCGATTTGGATTCCGTCAGTTCTGACAAGTCACTTTCATCTCCCCGGTCGTGTTGGAATGATCGGCACGGCCGTCCGACCGGTATTTCCAATTTTAGACCCCCGGACCCGACCTGGTAGTTCATTTAAACTAAGTGTATTTTAAAACTGAACTTTGAGCGCCGAGCTCAAACCGGACATCCGATTTGGATTCCGTCAGTTCTGACAAGTCACTTTCATCTCCCCGGTCGTGTTGGAATGATCGGCACGGCCGTCCGACCGGTATTTCCAATTTTAGACCCCCGGACCCGACCTGGTAGTTCATTTAAACTAAGTGTATTTTAAAACTGAACTTTGAGCGCCGAGCTCAAACCGGGCATCCGATTTGGATTCCGTCAGTTCTGACAAGTCACTTTCATCTCCCCGGTCGTGTTGGAATGATCGGCACGGCCGTCCGACCGGTATTTCCAATTTTAGACCCCCGGACCCGACCTGGTAGTTCATTTAAACTAAGTGTATTTTAAAACTGAACTTTGAGCGCCGAGCTCAAACCGGCATCCGATTTGGATTCCGTCAGTTCTGACAAGTCACTTTCATCTCCCCGGTCGTGTTGGAATGATCGGCACGGCCGTCCGACCGGTATTTCCAATTTTAGACCCCCGGACCCGACCTGGTAGTTCATTTAAACTAAGTGTATTTTAAAACTGAACTTTGAGCGCCGAGCTCAAACCGGACATCCGATTTGGATTCCGTCAGTTCTGACAAGTCACTTTCATCTCCCCGGTCGTGTTGGAATGATCGGCACGGCCGTCCGACCGGTATTTCCAATTTTAGACCCCCGGACCCGACCTGGTAGTTCATTTAAACTAAGTGTATTTTAAAACTGAACTTTGAGCGCCGAGCTCAAACCGGGCATCCGATTTGGATTCCGTCAGTTCTGACAAGTCACTTTCATCTCCCCGGTCGTGTTGGAATGATCGGCACGGCCGTCCGACCGGTATTTCCAATTTTAGACCCCCGGACCCGACCTGGTAGTTCATTTAAACTAAGTGTATTTTAAAACTGAACTTTGAGCGCCGAGCTCAAACCGGACATCCGATTTGGATTCCGTCAGTTCTGACAAGTCACTTTCATCTCCCCGGTCGCGTTGGAATGATCGGCACGGCCGTCCGACCGGTATTTCCAATTTTAGACCCCCGGACCCGACCTGGTAGTTCATTTAAACTAAGTGTATTTTAAAACTGAACTTTGAGCGCCGAGCTCAAACCGGACATCCGATTTGGATTCCGTCAGTTCTGACAAGTCACTTTCATCTCCCCGGTCGTGTTGGAATGATCGGCACGGCCGTCCGACCGGTATTTCCAATTTTAGACCCCCGGACCCGACCTGGTAGTTCATTTAAACTAAGTGTATTTTAAAACTGAACTTTGAGCGCCGAGCTCAAACCGGACATCCGATTTGGATTCCGTCAGTTCTGACAAGTCACTTTCATCTCCCCGGTCGTGTTGGAATGATCGGCACGGCCGTCCGACCGGTATTTCCAATTTTAGACCCCCGGACCCGACCTGGTAGTTCATTTAAACTAAGTGTATTTTAAAACTGAACTTTGAGCGCCGAGCTCAAACCGGACATCCGATTTGGATTCCGTCAGTTCTGACAAGTCACTTTCATCTCCCCGGTCGTGTTGGAATGATCGGCACGGCCGTCCGACCGGTATTTCCAATTTTAGACCCCCGGACCCGACCTGGTAGTTCATTTAAACTAAGTGTATTTTAAAACTGAACTTTGAGCGCCGAGCTCAAACCGGGCATCCGATTTGGATTCCGTCAGTTCTGACAAGTCACTTTCATCTCCCCGGTCGCGTTGGAATGATCGGCACGGCCGTCCGACCGGTATTTCCAATTTTAGACCCCCGGACCCGACCTGGTAGTTCATTTAAACTAAGTGTATTTTAAAACTGAACTTTGAGCGCCGAGCTCAAACCGGACATCCGATTTGGATTCCGTCAGTTCTGACAAGTCACTTTCATCTCCCCGGTCGTGTTGGAATGATCGGCACGGCCGTCCGACCGGTATTTCCAATTTTAGACCCCCGGACCCGACCTGGTAGTTCATTTAAACTAAGTGTATTTTAAAACTGAACTTTGAGCGCCGAGCTCAAACCGGACATCCGATTTGGATTCCGTCAGTTCTGACAAGTCACTTTCATCTCCCCGGTCGTGTTGGAATGATCGGCACGGCCGTCCGACCGGTATTTCCAATTTTAGACCCCCGGACCCGACCTGGTAGTTCATTTAAACTAAGTGTATTTTAAAACTGAACTTTGAGCGCCGAGCTCAAACCGGACATCCGATTTGGATTCCGTCAGTTCTGACAAGTCACTTTCATCTCCCCGGTCGTGTTGGAATGATCGGCACGGCCGTCCGACCGGTATTTCCAATTTTAGACCCCCGGACCCGACCTGGTAGTTCATTTAAACTAAGTGTATTTTAAAACTGAACTTTGAGCGCCGAGCTCAAACCGGCATCCGATTTGGATTCCGTCAGTTCTGACAAGTCACTTTCATCTCCCCGGTCGTGTTGGAATGATCGGCACGGCCGTCCGACCGGTATTTCCAATTTTAGACCCCCGGACCCGACCTGGTAGTTCATTTAAACTAAGTGTATTTTAAAACTGAACTTTGAGCGCCGAGCTCAAACCGGACATCCGATTTGGATTCCGTCAGTTCTGACAAGTCACTTTCATCTCCCCGGTCGTGTTGGAATGATCGGCACGGCCGTCCGACCGGTATTTCCAATTTTAGACCCCCGGACCCGACCTGGTAGTTCATTTAAACTAAGTGTATTTTAAAACTGAACTTTGAGCGCCGAGCTCAAACCGGACATCCGATTTGGATTCCGTCAGTTCTGACAAGTCACTTTCATCTCCCCGGTCGTGTTGGAATGATCGGCACGGCCGTCCGACCGGTATTTCCAATTTTAGACCCCCGGACCCGACCTGGTAGTTCATTTAAACTAAGTGTATTTTAAAACTGAACTTTGAGCGCCGAGCTCAAACCGGACATCCGATTTGGATTCCGTCAGTTCTGACAAGTCACTTTCATCTCCCCGGTCGTGTTGGAATGATCGGCACGGCCGTCCGACCGGTATTTCCAATTTTAGACCCCCGGACCCGACCTGGTAGTTCATTTAAACTAAGTGTATTTTAAAACTGAACTTTGAGCGCCGAGCTCAAACCGGCATCCGATTTGGATTCCGTCAGTTCTGACAAGTCACTTTCATCTCCCCGGTCGTGTTGGAATGATCGGCACGGCCGTCCGACCGGTATTTCCAATTTTAGACCCCCGGACCCGACCTGGTAGTTCATTTAAACTAAGTGTATTTTAAAACTGAACTTTGAGCGCCGAGCTCAAACCGGGCATCCGATTTGGATTCCGTCAGTTCTGACAAGTCACTTTCATCTCCCCGGTCGTGTTGGAATGATCGGCACGGCCGTCCGACCGGTATTTCCAATTTTAGACCCCCGGACCCGACCTGGTAGTTCATTTAAACTAAGTGTATTTTAAAACTGAACTTTGAGCGCCGAGCTCAAACCGGACATCCGATTTGGATTCCGTCAGTTCTGACAAGTCACTTTCATCTCCCCGGTCGTGTTGGAATGATCGGCACGGCCGTCCGACCGGTATTTCCAATTTTAGACCCCCGGACCCGACCTGATAGTTCATTTAAACTAAGTGTATTTTAAAACTGAACTTTGAGCGCCGAGCTCAAACCGGACATCCGATTTGGATTCCGTCAGTTCTGACAAGTCACTTTCATCTCCCCGGTCGTGTTGGAATGATCGGCACGGCCGTCCGACCGGTATTTCCAATTTTAGACCCCCGGACCCGACCTGGTAGTTCATTTAAACTAAGTGTATTTTAAAACTGAACTTTGAGCGCCGAGCTCAAACCGGACATCCGATTTGGATTCCGTCAGTTCTGACAAGTCACTTTCATCTCCCCGGTCGTGTTGGAATGATCGGCACGGCCGTCCGACCGGTATTTCCAATTTTAGACCCCCGGACCCGACCTGGTAGTTCATTTAAACTAAGTGTATTTTAAAACTGAACTTTGAGCGCCGAGCTCAAACCGGGCATCCGATTTGGATTCCGTCAGTTCTGACAAGTCACTTTCATCTCCCCGGTCGCGTTGGAATGATCGGCACGGCCGTCCGACCGGTATTTCCAATTTTAGACCCCCGGACCCGACCTGGTAGTTCATTTAAACTAAGTGTATTTTAAAACTGAACTTTGAGCGCCGAGCTCAAACCGGACATCCGATTTGGATTCCGTCAGTTCTGACAAGTCACTTTCATCTCCCCGGTCGTGTTGGAATGATCGGCACGGCCGTCCGACCGGTATTTCCAATTTTAGACCCCCGGACCCGACCTGGTAGTTCATTTAAACTAAGTGTATTTTAAAACTGAACTTTGAGCGCCGAGCTCAAACCGGGCATCCGATTTGGATTCCGTCAGTTCTGACAAGTCACTTTCATCTCCCCGGTCGCGTTGGAATGATCGGCACGGCCGTCCGACCGGTATTTCCAATTTTAGACCCCCGGACCCGACCTGGTAGTTCATTTAAACTAAGTGTATTTTAAAACTGAACTTTGAGCGCCGAGCTCAAACCGGACATCCGATTTGGATTCCGTCAGTTCTGACAAGTCACTTTCATCTCCCCGGTCGTGTTGGAATGATCGGCACGGCCGTCCGACCGGTATTTCCAATTTTAGACCCCCGGACCCGACCTGGTAGTTCATTTAAACTAAGTGTATTTTAAAACTGAACTTTGAGCGCCGAGCTCAAACCGGACATCCGATTTGGATTCCGTCAGTTCTGACAAGTCACTTTCATCTCCCCGGTCGTGTTGGAATGATCGGCACGGCCGTCCGACCGGTATTTCCAATTTTAGACCCCCGGACCCGACCTGGTAGTTCATTTAAACTAAGTGTATTTTAAAACTGAACTTTGAGCGCCGAGCTCAAACCGGGCATCCGATTTGGATTCCGTCAGTTCTGACAAGTCACTTTCATCTCCCCGGTCGTGTTGGAATGATCGGCACGGCCGTCCGACCGGTATTTCCAATTTTAGACCCCCGGACCCGACCTGGTAGTTCATTTAAACTAAGTGTATTTTAAAACTGAACTTTGAGCGCCGAGCTCAAACCGGGCATCCGATTTGGATTCCGTCAGTTCTGACAAGTCACTTTCATCTCCCCGGTCGTGTTGGAATGATCGGCACGGCCGTCCGACCGGTATTTCCAATTTTAGACCCCCGGACCCGACCTGGTAGTTCATTTAAACTAAGTGTATTTTAAAACTGAACTTTGAGCGCCGAGCTCAAACCGGACATCCGATTTGGATTCCGTCAGTTCTGACAAGTCACTTTCATCTCCCCGGTCGTGTTGGAATGATCGGCACGGCCGTCCGACCGGTATTTCCAATTTTAGACCCCCGGACCCGACCTGGTAGTTCATTTAAACTAAGTGTATTTTAAAACTGAACTTTGAGCGCCGAGCTCAAACCGGACATCCGATTTGGATTCCGTCAGTTCTGACAAGTCACTTTCATCTCCCCGGTCGTGTTGGAATGATCGGCACGGCCGTCCGACCGGTATTTCCAATTTTAGACCCCCGGACCCGACCTGGTAGTTCATTTAAACTAAGTGTATTTTAAAACTGAACTTTGAGCGCCGAGCTCAAACCGGGCATCCGATTTGGATTCCGTCAGTTCTGACAAGTCACTTTCATCTCCCCGGTCGTGTTGGAATGATCGGCACGGCCGTCCGACCGGTATTTCCAATTTTAGACCCCCGGACCCGACCTGGTAGTTCATTTAAACTAAGTGTATTTTAAAACTGAACTTTGAGCGCCGAGCTCAAACCGGACATCCGATTTGGATTCCGTCAGTTCTGACAAGTCACTTTCATCTCCCCGGTCGTGTTGGAATGATCGGCACGGCCGTCCGACCGGTATTTCCAATTTTAGACCCCCGGACCCGACCTGGTAGTTCATTTAAACTAAGTGTATTTTAAAACTGAACTTTGAGCGCCGAGCTCAAACCGGGCATCCGATTTGGATTCCGTCAGTTCTGACAAGTCACTTTCATCTCCCCGGTCGCGTTGGAATGATCGGCACGGCCGTCCGACCGGTATTTCCAATTTTAGACCCCCGGACCCGACCTGGTAGTTCATTTAAACTAAGTGTATTTTAAAACTGAACTTTGAGCGCCGAGCTCAAACCGGACATCCGATTTGGATTCCGTCAGTTCTGACAAGTCACTTTCATCTCCCCGGTCGCGTTGGAATGATCGGCACGGCCGTCCGACCGGTATTTCCAATTTTAGACCCCCGGACCCGACCTGGTAGTTCATTTAAACTAAGTGTATTTTAAAACTGAACTTTGAGCGCCGAGCTCAAACCGGGCATCCGATTTGGATTCCGTCAGTTCTGACAAGTCACTTTCATCTCCCCGGTCGTGTTGGAATGATCGGCACGGCCGTCCGACCGGTATTTCCAATTTTAGACCCCCGGACCCGACCTGGTAGTTCATTTAAACTAAGTGTATTTTAAAACTGAACTTTGAGCGCCGAGCTCAAACCGGACATCCGATTTGGATTCCGTCAGTTCTGACAAGTCACTTTCATCTCCCCGGTCGTGTTGGAATGATCGGCACGGCCGTCCGACCGGTATTTCCAATTTTAGACCCCCGGACCCGACCTGGTAGTTCATTTAAACTAAGTGTATTTTAAAACTGAACTTTGAGCGCCGAGCTCAAACCGGACATCCGATTTGGATTCCGTCAGTTCTGACAAGTCACTTTCATCTCCCCGGTCGTGTTGGAATGATCGGCACGGCCGTCCGACCGGTATTTCCAATTTTAGACCCCCGGACCCGACCTGGTAGTTCATTTAAACTAAGTGTATTTTAAAACTGAACTTTGAGCGCCGAGCTCAAACCGGACATCCGATTTGGATTCCGTCAGTTCTGACAAGTCACTTTCATCTCCCCGGTCGTGTTGGAATGATCGGCACGGCCGTCCGACCGGTATTTCCAATTTTAGACCCCCGGACCCGACCTGGTAGTTCATTTAAACTAAGTGTATTTTAAAACTGAACTTTGAGCGCCGAGCTCAAACCGGACATCCGATTTGGATTCCGTCAGTTCTGACAAGTCACTTTCATCTCCCCGGTCGTGTTGGAATGATCGGCACGGCCGTCCGACCGGTATTTCCAATTTTAGACCCCCGGACCCGACCTGGTAGTTCATTTAAACTAAGTGTATTTTAAAACTGAACTTTGAGCGCCGAGCTCAAACCGGGCATCCGATTTGGATTCCGTCAGTTCTGACAAGTCACTTTCATCTCCCCGGTCGTGTTGGAATGATCGGCACGGCCGTCCGACCGGTATTTCCAATTTTAGACCCCCGGACCCGACCTGGTAGTTCATTTAAACTAAGTGTATTTTAAAACTGAACTTTGAGCGCCGAGCTCAAACCGGACATCCGATTTGGATTCCGTCAGTTCTGACAAGTCACTTTCATCTCCCCGGTCGTGTTGGAATGATCGGCACGGCCGTCCGACCGGTATTTCCAATTTTAGACCCCCGGACCCGACCTGGTAGTTCATTTAAACTAAGTGTATTTTAAAACTGAACTTTGAGCGCCGAGCTCAAACCGGGCATCCGATTTGGATTCCGTCAGTTCTGACAAGTCACTTTCATCTCCCCGGTCGCGTTGGAATGATCGGCACGGCCGTCCGACCGGTATTTCCAATTTTAGACCCCCGGACCCGACCTGGTAGTTCATTTAAACTAAGTGTATTTTAAAACTGAACTTTGAGCGCCGAGCTCAAACCGGACATCCGATTTGGATTCCGTCAGTTCTGACAAGTCACTTTCATCTCCCCGGTCGTGTTGGAATGATCGGCACGGCCGTCCGACCGGTATTTCCAATTTTAGACCCCCGGACCCGACCTGGTAGTTCATTTAAACTAAGTGTATTTTAAAACTGAACTTTGAGCGCCGAGCTCAAACCGGGCATCCGATTTGGATTCCGTCAGTTCTGACAAGTCACTTTCATCTCCCCGGTCGCGTTGGAATGATCGGCACGGCCGTCCGACCGGTATTTCCAATTTTAGACCCCCGGACCCGACCTGGTAGTTCATTTAAACTAAGTGTATTTTAAAACTGAACTTTGAGCGCCGAGCTCAAACCGGACATCCGATTTGGATTCCGTCAGTTCTGACAAGTCACTTTCATCTCCCCGGTCGTGTTGGAATGATCGGCACGGCCGTCCGACCGGTATTTCCAATTTTAGACCCCCGGACCCGACCTGGTAGTTCATTTAAACTAAGTGTATTTTAAAACTGAACTTTGAGCGCCGAGCTCAAACCGGGCATCCGATTTGGATTCCGTCAGTTCTGACAAGTCACTTTCATCTCCCCGGTCGTGTTGGAATGATCGGCACGGCCGTCCGACCGGTATTTCCAATTTTAGACCCCCGGACCCGACCTGGTAGTTCATTTAAACTAAGTGTATTTTAAAACTGAACTTTGAGCGCCGAGCTCAAACCGGACATCCGATTTGGATTCCGTCAGTTCTGACAAGTCACTTTCATCTCCCCGGTCGTGTTGGAATGATCGGCACGGCCGTCCGACCGGTATTTCCAATTTTAGACCCCCGGACCCGACCTGGTAGTTCATTTAAACTAAGTGTATTTTAAAACTGAACTTTGAGCGCCGAGCTCAAACCGGACATCCGATTTGGATTCCGTCAGTTCTGACAAGTCACTTTCATCTCCCCGGTCGTGTTGGAATGATCGGCACGGCCGTCCGACCGGTATTTCCAATTTTAGACCCCCGGACCCGACCTGGTAGTTCATTTAAACTAAGTGTATTTTAAAACTGAACTTTGAGCGCCGAGCTCAAACCGGACATCCGATTTGGATTCCGTCAGTTCTGACAAGTCACTTTCATCTCCCCGGTCGTGTTGGAATGATCGGCACGGCCGTCCGACCGGTATTTCCAATTTTAGACCCCCGGACCCGACCTGGTAGTTCATTTAAACTAAGTGTATTTTAAAACTGAACTTTGAGCGCCGAGCTCAAACCGGGCATCCGATTTGGATTCCGTCAGTTCTGACAAGTCACTTTCATCTCCCCGGTCGTGTTGGAATGATCGGCACGGCCGTCCGACCGGTATTTCCAATTTTAGACCCCCGGACCCGACCTGGTAGTTCATTTAAACTAAGTGTATTTTAAAACTGAACTTTGAGCGCCGAGCTCAAACCGGGCATCCGATTTGGATTCCGTCAGTTCTGACAAGTCACTTTCATCTCCCCGGTCGTGTTGGAATGATCGGCACGGCCGTCCGACCGGTATTTCCAATTTTAGACCCCCGGACCCGACCTGGTAGTTCATTTAAACTAAGTGTATTTTAAAACTGAACTTTGAGCGCCGAGCTCAAACCGGACATCCGATTTGGATTCCGTCAGTTCTGACAAGTCACTTTCATCTCCCCGGTCGTGTTGGAATGATCGGCACGGCCGTCCGACCGGTATTTCCAATTTTAGACCCCCGGACCCGACCTGGTAGTTCATTTAAACTAAGTGTATTTTAAAACTGAACTTTGAGCGCCGAGCTCAAACCGGGCATCCGATTTGGATTCCGTCAGTTCTGACAAGTCACTTTCATCTCCCCGGTCGTGTTGGAATGATCGGCACGGCCGTCCGACCGGTATTTCCAATTTTAGACCCCCGGACCCGACCTGGTAGTTCATTTAAACTAAGTGTATTTTAAAACTGAACTTTGAGCGCCGAGCTCAAACCGGACATCCGATTTGGATTCCGTCAGTTCTGACAAGTCACTTTCATCTCCCCGGTCGTGTTGGAATGATCGGCACGGCCGTCCGACCGGTATTTCCAATTTTAGACCCCCGGACCCGACCTGGTAGTTCATTTAAACTAAGTGTATTTTAAAACTGAACTTTGAGCGCCGAGCTCAAACCGGGCATCCGATTTGGATTCCGTCAGTTCTGACAAGTCACTTTCATCTCCCCGGTCGTGTTGGAATGATCGGCACGGCCGTCCGACCGGTATTTCCAATTTTAGACCCCCGGACCCGACCTGGTAGTTCATTTAAACTAAGTGTATTTTAAAACTGAACTTTGAGCGCCGAGCTCAAACCGGACATCCGATTTGGATTCCGTCAGTTCTGACAAGTCACTTTCATCTCCCCGGTCGTGTTGGAATGATCGGCACGGCCGTCCGACCGGTATTTCCAATTTTAGACCCCCGGACCCGACCTGGTAGTTCATTTAAACTAAGTGTATTTTAAAACTGAACTTTGAGCGCCGAGCTCAAACCGGACATCCGATTTGGATTCCGTCAGTTCTGACAAGTCACTTTCATCTCCCCGGTCGCGTTGGAATGATCGGCACGGCCGTCCGACCGGTATTTCCAATTTTAGACCCCCGGACCCGACCTGGTAGTTCATTTAAACTAAGTGTATTTTAAAACTGAACTTTGAGCGCCGAGCTCAAACCGGACATCCGATTTGGATTCCGTCAGTTCTGACAAGTCACTTTCATCTCCCCGGTCGTGTTGGAATGATCGGCACGGCCGTCCGACCGGTATTTCCAATTTTAGACCCCCGGACCCGACCTGGTAGTTCATTTAAACTAAGTGTATTTTAAAACTGAACTTTGAGCGCCGAGCTCAAACCGGACATCCGATTTGGATTCCGTCAGTTCTGACAAGTCACTTTCATCTCCCCGGTCGTGTTGGAATGATCGGCACGGCCGTCCGACCGGTATTTCCAATTTTAGACCCCCGGACCCGACCTGGTAGTTCATTTAAACTAAGTGTATTTTAAAACTGAACTTTGAGCGCCGAGCTCAAACCGGACATCCGATTTGGATTCCGTCAGTTCTGACAAGTCACTTTCATCTCCCCGGTCGTGTTGGAATGATCGGCACGGCCGTCCGACCGGTATTTCCAATTTTAGACCCCCGGACCCGACCTGGTAGTTCATTTAAACTAAGTGTATTTTAAAACTGAACTTTGAGCGCCGAGCTCAAACCGGACATCCGATTTGGATTCCGTCAGTTCTGACAAGTCACTTTCATCTCCCCGGTCGTGTTGGAATGATCGGCACGGCCGTCCGACCGGTATTTCCAATTTTAGACCCCCGGACCCGACCTGGTAGTTCATTTAAACTAAGTGTATTTTAAAACTGAACTTTGAGCGCCGAGCTCAAACCGGACATCCGATTTGGATTCCGTCAGTTCTGACAAGTCACTTTCATCTCCCCGGTCGTGTTGGAATGATCGGCACGGCCGTCCGACCGGTATTTCCAATTTTAGACCCCCGGACCCGACCTGGTAGTTCATTTAAACTAAGTGTATTTTAAAACTGAACTTTGAGCGCCGAGCTCAAACCGGACATCCGATTTGGATTCCGTCAGTTCTGACAAGTCACTTTCATCTCCCCGGTCGTGTTGGAATGATCGGCACGGCCGTCCGACCGGTATTTCCAATTTTAGACCCCCGGACCCGACCTGGTAGTTCATTTAAACTAAGTGTATTTTAAAACTGAACTTTGAGCGCCGAGCTCAAACCGGACATCCGATTTGGATTCCGTCAGTTCTGACAAGTCACTTTCATCTCCCCGGTCGCGTTGGAATGATCGGCACGGCCGTCCGACCGGTATTTCCAATTTTAGACCCCCGGACCCGACCTGGTAGTTCATTTAAACTAAGTGTATTTTAAAACTGAACTTTGAGCGCCGAGCTCAAACCGGACATCCGATTTGGATTCCGTCAGTTCTGACAAGTCACTTTCATCTCCCCGGTCGTGTTGGAATGATCGGCACGGCCGTCCGACCGGTATTTCCAATTTTAGACCCCCGGACCCGACCTGGTAGTTCATTTAAACTAAGTGTATTTTAAAACTGAACTTTGAGCGCCGAGCTCAAACCGGGCATCCGATTTGGATTCCGTCAGTTCTGACAAGTCACTTTCATCTCCCCGGTCGCGTTGGAATGATCGGCACGGCCGTCCGACCGGTATTTCCAATTTTAGACCCCCGGACCCGACCTGGTAGTTCATTTAAACTAAGTGTATTTTAAAACTGAACTTTGAGCGCCGAGCTCAAACCGGACATCCGATTTGGATTCCGTCAGTTCTGACAAGTCACTTTCATCTCCCCGGTCGTGTTGGAATGATCGGCACGGCCGTCCGACCGGTATTTCCAATTTTAGACCCCCGGACCCGACCTGGTAGTTCATTTAAACTAAGTGTATTTTAAAACTGAACTTTGAGCGCCGAGCTCAAACCGGCATCCGATTTGGATTCCGTCAGTTCTGACAAGTCACTTTCATCTCCCCGGTCGTGTTGGAATGATCGGCACGGCCGTCCGACCGGTATTTCCAATTTTAGACCCCCGGACCCGACCTGGTAGTTCATTTAAACTAAGTGTATTTTAAAACTGAACTTTGAGCGCCGAGCTCAAACCGGGCATCCGATTTGGATTCCGTCAGTTCTGACAAGTCACTTTCATCTCCCCGGTCGTGTTGGAATGATCGGCACGGCCGTCCGACCGGTATTTCCAATTTTAGACCCCCGGACCCGACCTGGTAGTTCATTTAAACTAAGTGTATTTTAAAACTGAACTTTGAGCGCCGAGCTCAAACCGGCATCCGATTTGGATTCCGTCAGTTCTGACAAGTCACTTTCATCTCCCCGGTCGTGTTGGAATGATCGGCACGGCCGTCCGACCGGTATTTCCAATTTTAGACCCCCGGACCCGACCTGGTAGTTCATTTAAACTAAGTGTATTTTAAAACTGAACTTTGAGCGCCGAGCTCAAACCGGACATCCGATTTGGATTCCGTCAGTTCTGACAAGTCACTTTCATCTCCCCGGTCGTGTTGGAATGATCGGCACGGCCGTCCGACCGGTATTTCCAATTTTAGACCCCCGGACCCGACCTGGTAGTTCATTTAAACTAAGTGTATTTTAAAACTGAACTTTGAGCGCCGAGCTCAAACCGGACATCCGATTTGGATTCCGTCAGTTCTGACAAGTCACTTTCATCTCCCCGGTCGTGTTGGAATGATCGGCACGGCCGTCCGACCGGTATTTCCAATTTTAGACCCCCGGACCCGACCTGGTAGTTCATTTAAACTAAGTGTATTTTAAAACTGAACTTTGAGCGCCGAGCTCAAACCGGACATCCGATTTGGATTCCGTCAGTTCTGACAAGTCACTTTCATCTCCCCGGTCGTGTTGGAATGATCGGCACGGCCGTCCGACCGGTATTTCCAATTTTAGACCCCCGGACCCGACCTGGTAGTTCATTTAAACTAAGTGTATTTTAAAACTGAACTTTGAGCGCCGAGCTCAAACCGGACATCCGATTTGGATTCCGTCAGTTCTGACAAGTCACTTTCATCTCCCCGGTCGTGTTGGAATGATCGGCACGGCCGTCCGACCGGTATTTCCAATTTTAGACCCCCGGACCCGACCTGGTAGTTCATTTAAACTAAGTGTATTTTAAAACTGAACTTTGAGCGCCGAGCTCAAACCGGGCATCCGATTTGGATTCCGTCAGTTCTGACAAGTCACTTTCATCTCCCCGGTCGTGTTGGAATGATCGGCACGGCCGTCCGACCGGTATTTCCAATTTTAGACCCCCGGACCCGACCTGGTAGTTCATTTAAACTAAGTGTATTTTAAAACTGAACTTTGAGCGCCGAGCTCAAACCGGACATCCGATTTGGATTCCGTCAGTTCTGACAAGTCACTTTCATCTCCCCGGTCGTGTTGGAATGATCGGCACGGCCGTCCGACCGGTATTTCCAATTTTAGACCCCCGGACCCGACCTGGTAGTTCATTTAAACTAAGTGTATTTTAAAACTGAACTTTGAGCGCCGAGCTCAAACCGGGCATCCGATTTGGATTCCGTCAGTTCTGACAAGTCACTTTCATCTCCCCGGTCGCGTTGGAATGATCGGCACGGCCGTCCGACCGGTATTTCCAATTTTAGACCCCCGGACCCGACCTGGTAGTTCATTTAAACTAAGTGTATTTTAAAACTGAACTTTGAGCGCCGAGCTCAAACCGGACATCCGATTTGGATTCCGTCAGTTCTGACAAGTCACTTTCATCTCCCCGGTCGTGTTGGAATGATCGGCACGGCCGTCCGACCGGTATTTCCAATTTTAGACCCCCGGACCCGACCTGGTAGTTCATTTAAACTAAGTGTATTTTAAAACTGAACTTTGAGCGCCGAGCTCAAACCGGGCATCCGATTTGGATTCCGTCAGTTCTGACAAGTCACTTTCATCTCCCCGGTCGCGTTGGAATGATCGGCACGGCCGTCCGACCGGTATTTCCAATTTTAGACCCCCGGACCCGACCTGGTAGTTCATTTAAACTAAGTGTATTTTAAAACTGAACTTTGAGCGCCGAGCTCAAACCGGACATCCGATTTGGATTCCGTCAGTTCTGACAAGTCACTTTCATCTCCCCGGTCGTGTTGGAATGATCGGCACGGCCGTCCGACCGGTATTTCCAATTTTAGACCCCCGGACCCGACCTGGTAGTTCATTTAAACTAAGTGTATTTTAAAACTGAACTTTGAGCGCCGAGCTCAAACCGGGCATCCGATTTGGATTCCGTCAGTTCTGACAAGTCACTTTCATCTCCCCGGTCGCGTTGGAATGATCGGCACGGCCGTCCGACCGGTATTTCCAATTTTAGACCCCCGGACCCGACCTGATAGTTCATTTAAACTAAGTGTATTTTAAAACTGAACTTTGAGCGCCGAGCTCAAACCGGACATCCGATTTGGATTCCGTCAGTTCTGACAAGTCACTTTCATCTCCCCGGTCGTGTTGGAATGATCGGCACGGCCGTCCGACCGGTATTTCCAATTTTAGACCCCCGGACCCGACCTGGTAGTTCATTTAAACTAAGTGTATTTTAAAACTGAACTTTGAGCGCCGAGCTCAAACCGGACATCCGATTTGGATTCCGTCAGTTCTGACAAGTCACTTTCATCTCCCCGGTCGTGTTGGAATGATCGGCACGGCCGTCCGACCGGTATTTCCAATTTTAGACCCCCGGACCCGACCTGGTAGTTCATTTAAACTAAGTGTATTTTAAAACTGAACTTTGAGCGCCGAGCTCAAACCGGACATCCGATTTGGATTCCGTCAGTTCTGACAAGTCACTTTCATCTCCCCGGTCGTGTTGGAATGATCGGCACGGCCGTCCGACCGGTATTTCCAATTTTAGACCCCCGGACCCGACCTGGTAGTTCATTTAAACTAAGTGTATTTTAAAACTGAACTTTGAGCGCCGAGCTCAAACCGGGCATCCGATTTGGATTCCGTCAGTTCTGACAAGTCACTTTCATCTCCCCGGTCGTGTTGGAATGATCGGCACGGCCGTCCGACCGGTATTTCCAATTTTAGACCCCCGGACCCGACCTGGTAGTTCATTTAAACTAAGTGTATTTTAAAACTGAACTTTGAGCGCCGAGCTCAAACCGGACATCCGATTTGGATTCCGTCAGTTCTGACAAGTCACTTTCATCTCCCCGGTCGTGTTGGAATGATCGGCACGGCCGTCCGACCGGTATTTCCAATTTTAGACCCCCGGACCCGACCTGATAGTTCATTTAAACTAAGTGTATTTTAAAACTGAACTTTGAGCGCCGAGCTCAAACCGGACATCCGATTTGGATTCCGTCAGTTCTGACAAGTCACTTTCATCTCCCCGGTCGTGTTGGAATGATCGGCACGGCCGTCCGACCGGTATTTCCAATTTTAGACCCCCGGACCCGACCTGGTAGTTCATTTAAACTAAGTGTATTTTAAAACTGAACTTTGAGCGCCGAGCTCAAACCGGGCATCCGATTTGGATTCCGTCAGTTCTGACAAGTCACTTTCATCTCCCCGGTCGTGTTGGAATGATCGGCACGGCCGTCCGACCGGTATTTCCAATTTTAGACCCCCGGACCCGACCTGGTAGTTCATTTAAACTAAGTGTATTTTAAAACTGAACTTTGAGCGCCGAGCTCAAACCGGACATCCGATTTGGATTCCGTCAGTTCTGACAAGTCACTTTCATCTCCCCGGTCGTGTTGGAATGATCGGCACGGCCGTCCGACCGGTATTTCCAATTTTAGACCCCCGGACCCGACCTGGTAGTTCATTTAAACTAAGTGTATTTTAAAACTGAACTTTGAGCGCCGAGCTCAAACCGGGCATCCGATTTGGATTCCGTCAGTTCTGACAAGTCACTTTCATCTCCCCGGTCGCGTTGGAATGATCGGCACGGCCGTCCGACCGGTATTTCCAATTTTAGACCCCCGGACCCGACCTGGTAGTTCATTTAAACTAAGTGTATTTTAAAACTGAACTTTGAGCGCCGAGCTCAAACCGGACATCCGATTTGGATTCCGTCAGTTCTGACAAGTCACTTTCATCTCCCCGGTCGTGTTGGAATGATCGGCACGGCCGTCCGACCGGTATTTCCAATTTTAGACCCCCGGACCCGACCTGGTAGTTCATTTAAACTAAGTGTATTTTAAAACTGAACTTTGAGCGCCGAGCTCAAACCGGGCATCCGATTTGGATTCCGTCAGTTCTGACAAGTCACTTTCATCTCCCCGGTCGTGTTGGAATGATCGGCACGGCCGTCCGACCGGTATTTCCAATTTTAGACCCCCGGACCCGACCTGGTAGTTCATTTAAACTAAGTGTATTTTAAAACTGAACTTTGAGCGCCGAGCTCAAACCGGACATCCGATTTGGATTCCGTCAGTTCTGACAAGTCACTTTCATCTCCCCGGTCGTGTTGGAATGATCGGCACGGCCGTCCGACCGGTATTTCCAATTTTAGACCCCCGGACCCGACCTGGTAGTTCATTTAAACTAAGTGTATTTTAAAACTGAACTTTGAGCGCCGAGCTCAAACCGGGCATCCGATTTGGATTCCGTCAGTTCTGACAAGTCACTTTCATCTCCCCGGTCGTGTTGGAATGATCGGCACGGCCGTCCGACCGGTATTTCCAATTTTAGACCCCCGGACCCGACCTGGTAGTTCATTTAAACTAAGTGTATTTTAAAACTGAACTTTGAGCGCCGAGCTCAAACCGGACATCCGATTTGGATTCCGTCAGTTCTGACAAGTCACTTTCATCTCCCCGGTCGTGTTGGAATGATCGGCACGGCCGTCCGACCGGTATTTCCAATTTTAGACCCCCGGACCCGACCTGGTAGTTCATTTAAACTAAGTGTATTTTAAAACTGAACTTTGAGCGCCGAGCTCAAACCGGACATCCGATTTGGATTCCGTCAGTTCTGACAAGTCACTTTCATCTCCCCGGTCGTGTTGGAATGATCGGCACGGCCGTCCGACCGGTATTTCCAATTTTAGACCCCCGGACCCGACCTGGTAGTTCATTTAAACTAAGTGTATTTTAAAACTGAACTTTGAGCGCCGAGCTCAAACCGGACATCCGATTTGGATTCCGTCAGTTCTGACAAGTCACTTTCATCTCCCCGGTCGTGTTGGAATGATCGGCACGGCCGTCCGACCGGTATTTCCAATTTTAGACCCCCGGACCCGACCTGGTAGTTCATTTAAACTAAGTGTATTTTAAAACTGAACTTTGAGCGCCGAGCTCAAACCGGACATCCGATTTGGATTCCGTCAGTTCTGACAAGTCACTTTCATCTCCCCGGTCGTGTTGGAATGATCGGCACGGCCGTCCGACCGGTATTTCCAATTTTAGACCCCCGGACCCGACCTGGTAGTTCATTTAAACTAAGTGTATTTTAAAACTGAACTTTGAGCGCCGAGCTCAAACCGGACATCCGATTTGGATTCCGTCAGTTCTGACAAGTCACTTTCATCTCCCCGGTCGTGTTGGAATGATCGGCACGGCCGTCCGACCGGTATTTCCAATTTTAGACCCCCGGACCCGACCTGGTAGTTCATTTAAACTAAGTGTATTTTAAAACTGAACTTTGAGCGCCGAGCTCAAACCGGACATCCGATTTGGATTCCGTCAGTTCTGACAAGTCACTTTCATCTCCCCGGTCGCGTTGGAATGATCGGCACGGCCGTCCGACCGGTATTTCCAATTTTAGACCCCCGGACCCGACCTGGTAGTTCATTTAAACTAAGTGTATTTTAAAACTGAACTTTGAGCGCCGAGCTCAAACCGGACATCCGATTTGGATTCCGTCAGTTCTGACAAGTCACTTTCATCTCCCCGGTCGTGTTGGAATGATCGGCACGGCCGTCCGACCGGTATTTCCAATTTTAGACCCCCGGACCCGACCTGGTAGTTCATTTAAACTAAGTGTATTTTAAAACTGAACTTTGAGCGCCGAGCTCAAACCGGGCATCCGATTTGGATTCCGTCAGTTCTGACAAGTCACTTTCATCTCCCCGGTCGTGTTGGAATGATCGGCACGGCCGTCCGACCGGTATTTCCAATTTTAGACCCCCGGACCCGACCTGATAGTTCATTTAAACTAAGTGTATTTTAAAACTGAACTTTGAGCGCCGAGCTCAAACCGGACATCCGATTTGGATTCCGTCAGTTCTGACAAGTCACTTTCATCTCCCCGGTCGTGTTGGAATGATCGGCACGGCCGTCCGACCGGTATTTCCAATTTTAGACCCCCGGACCCGACCTGGTAGTTCATTTAAACTAAGTGTATTTTAAAACTGAACTTTGAGCGCCGAGCTCAAACCGGACATCCGATTTGGATTCCGTCAGTTCTGACAAGTCACTTTCATCTCCCCGGTCGTGTTGGAATGATCGGCACGGCCGTCCGACCGGTATTTCCAATTTTAGACCCCCGGACCCGACCTGGTAGTTCATTTAAACTAAGTGTATTTTAAAACTGAACTTTGAGCGCCGAGCTCAAACCGGACATCCGATTTGGATTCCGTCAGTTCTGACAAGTCACTTTCATCTCCCCGGTCGTGTTGGAATGATCGGCACGGCCGTCCGACCGGTATTTCCAATTTTAGACCCCCGGACCCGACCTGGTAGTTCATTTAAACTAAGTGTATTTTAAAACTGAACTTTGAGCGCCGAGCTCAAACCGGCATCCGATTTGGATTCCGTCAGTTCTGACAAGTCACTTTCATCTCCCCGGTCGTGTTGGAATGATCGGCACGGCCGTCCGACCGGTATTTCCAATTTTAGACCCCCGGACCCGACCTGATAGTTCATTTAAACTAAGTGTATTTTAAAACTGAACTTTGAGCGCCGAGCTCAAACCGGGCATCCGATTTGGATTCCGTCAGTTCTGACAAGTCACTTTCATCTCCCCGGTCGTGTTGGAATGATCGGCACGGCCGTCCGACCGGTATTTCCAATTTTAGACCCCCGGACCCGACCTGGTAGTTCATTTAAACTAAGTGTATTTTAAAACTGAACTTTGAGCGCCGAGCTCAAACCGGACATCCGATTTGGATTCCGTCAGTTCTGACAAGTCACTTTCATCTCCCCGGTCGTGTTGGAATGATCGGCACGGCCGTCCGACCGGTATTTCCAATTTTAGACCCCCGGACCCGACCTGGTAGTTCATTTAAACTAAGTGTATTTTAAAACTGAACTTTGAGCGCCGAGCTCAAACCGGACATCCGATTTGGATTCCGTCAGTTCTGACAAGTCACTTTCATCTCCCCGGTCGCGTTGGAATGATCGGCACGGCCGTCCGACCGGTATTTCCAATTTTAGACCCCCGGACCCGACCTGGTAGTTCATTTAAACTAAGTGTATTTTAAAACTGAACTTTGAGCGCCGAGCTCAAACCGGACATCCGATTTGGATTCCGTCAGTTCTGACAAGTCACTTTCATCTCCCCGGTCGTGTTGGAATGATCGGCACGGCCGTCCGACCGGTATTTCCAATTTTAGACCCCCGGACCCGACCTGGTAGTTCATTTAAACTAAGTGTATTTTAAAACTGAACTTTGAGCGCCGAGCTCAAACCGGGCATCCGATTTGGATTCCGTCAGTTCTGACAAGTCACTTTCATCTCCCCGGTCGCGTTGGAATGATCGGCACGGCCGTCCGACCGGTATTTCCAATTTTAGACCCCCGGACCCGACCTGATAGTTCATTTAAACTAAGTGTATTTTAAAACTGAACTTTGAGCGCCGAGCTCAAACCGGACATCCGATTTGGATTCCGTCAGTTCTGACAAGTCACTTTCATCTCCCCGGTCGTGTTGGAATGATCGGCACGGCCGTCCGACCGGTATTTCCAATTTTAGACCCCCGGACCCGACCTGGTAGTTCATTTAAACTAAGTGTATTTTAAAACTGAACTTTGAGCGCCGAGCTCAAACCGGGCATCCGATTTGGATTCCGTCAGTTCTGACAAGTCACTTTCATCTCCCCGGTCGCGTTGGAATGATCGGCACGGCCGTCCGACCGGTATTTCCAATTTTAGACCCCCGGACCCGACCTGGTAGTTCATTTAAACTAAGTGTATTTTAAAACTGAACTTTGAGCGCCGAGCTCAAACCGGGCATCCGATTTGGATTCCGTCAGTTCTGACAAGT